>VDFB02347110.1:0-20461 GCA_007258455.2 Sequoia sempervirens
AGCCAGCTGGAGGGGAGGAGGCACAGCCACAGCAGAGATCTCTGAGGGTGATAGATCTGGACGAGTTGGAGAGTGAGGGGTACTCAACCGAGAGTGAGGGATATCATCCGCGAGAGATGGAGATTGACTCAGATGTGCATGATATAGCACCGGTAGACGCGGCACCACCCGCAGGGGAGGATCCAATGGCCGTACTGAGAGAGACAGTGGAGAGGCTGCGACAGAGCGAGCAGCGGGTGCGGGAGGCAGGGGCAGAGCGGATTGCAGTAGAGGCGGAGAGGGATGGGTGGCAGGCCCGCTTTGCTCAGGGCAAAAGAGACTACATGGAGCTAGCCAGGCTAGCATCAGAGCAGGAGCGGAGATTGGTGAGGGAGAGGGATGAGAGCCGGGATGAGACCGTGGACCTGCGGGCCGAGGTGGAGAGGTTGCGGGCAGAGGTGCATAGCAGGGAGACAGGGGATGCTGAGAGTATGCGGATAGAGCTAGCTGAGCTTAGAGATCGAGTGCGTATAGTGGATGCAGAGAGAGGGGTGTTACAGGCACAGGTGGAGGAGTTGGAGGTTGGGAGGGATGTGTTACAGGCACAGGTTCAGGTAGCACAGAGCGAGAGGCAGATAGCCGAGGCAGAGGCGCAGTCGCTACGCAGGGAGAGAGATACAGCGACAGCACAGGCATCTAGCTTGCGACGAGAGCGAGATTCGACTGAGCTGAGATTGCAGGCTCTGCAGAGGGACAGAGATGCAGCAATGGCGCGGGGACAGGCTGCGCAGAGGGAGAGGGATGCTGCAGAGTCACGGATGCAGACCTTACAGGGAGAGAGAGATGCAGCATGGGCTCAGTTGCAGGGGGTGCTGGTTGAGGGGGGAGGTGCAGGGACAGATGTACAGGAGCTGCACACACAGTTACAAGCGATGCAGGCTAAGAGGGATAGGGGCTCAGAGCAGATACGACAGTTGATACTAGCTCAGGAGGCCTAGGCACGAGAGAGGCGGGCTATCAGTGCAGACCGAGATCGGTATAGGCATGAGCGGAATGCCGCGAGACTGATAGCAGGGCAGCGGGATGAGTTTATGCAGCAGGCTAGCTATTGGAGAGGGGTATATGAGCAGGTTGTTCCAGACCTAGCGCAGCGCACAGCACGCTACGTCAGTCAGGCTCCACTGCCCCCAGGGCCATCCCAGTCACTGGGGACACGCACCAGGGGTTTCAGCGACTACCGGCGGACTCCGTCTCCATACGGCGGTTATCAGGGGACACCCACCCATGAGTACCAGGGGACACCCACCCGCGAGTACCAGGGGACACCAACACACAGAGGATCAGCACCCGATTCTCCGCAGAGGTCAGATGTGGGCAGCTCACAGTAGAGCAGGCAGATGCAGGACATTGGTTATTTTTGGCAGATATAGGATGGATGGTGTGTACATGTGGCCAGAGAGCAGAGGTGATCCATTTCTCTGGATCTTGTATCTTATTATATGATATATGATGGAGATGTATTGTATTGTGACATTTTATTATTTTGATGATATGATGGCCTTTATTGACATCATGCAGGATGTTTCCTTTATGCAGCTATATGAGATGATTCATGATGTGATTCTGCATGCATATATATATACACATGTTTATATGGATGACTTATGTTTTATGCTTTATGTTTTTATGGATGGATGATTTATGATTGATGCAGACGTGTTTATGATTCATGATGTATGGATGCACATGTTTATATGATTTATGATGTATGAGTGATGGATGGATGATATGCACATGTTTATATGATTTATGATGTATGAGTGATGGATGGATGATTTATGCATGTTTATATGATGTATGATATATGATTCATGGATGCACATGTGGATGGGCGATTTATGCATGTTTATATGATTTATGATGTATGATTTATGGATGCACATGTGGATGGACGATTTATGCATGTTTATATGATTTATGATGTATGATTTATGGATGCATGTGGATGGGCCCGATTTATGCATGTTTATATATGATTTATGATGTATGATTTATGGATGCACATGTGGATGGAAGCGTTTATGCATGTTTATATGATTTTGCGGTATGATTTATGGATGCTCGTAATGGATGGGCGATTTATGCATGTTTATATGATTTATGATGTATGATTTATGGATGCACATGTGGATGGACGATTTATGCATGTTTATATGATTTATGATTTTATGATGTATGATTTATGGATGCACATGTGGATGGACGATTTATGCATGTTTATATGATTTATGATGCACATGTGGATGGACGATTTATGCATGTTTATATGATTTATGATGCAATTACATGTCAATAACGACCGTTATGAGGATGCGGGTAGGCGATAGGCAGATGGAAGATTGCATTTGCCAAAAACAACCATTAATATCCTGAGAGGAAGAGGATTGACACGAGGAACAAAGAACGAGAGTACTTGCACAACCGACATCATAAGTGGTGGTTATGATGGAAATGAAGGGTGCATGCAAAGTGGTGGAAATGCAGTGAAAATGAGATCTTGCCATCTTTGGAGCATTGATTTTTACTATAGCGTAAGGTACTAAGCACCTTGATATAGAAGACCAAGGCAAGTAAGTACTCTATGCATGAAACAAACATAGCAAACAATAAGGTTATCGCAGCACCCCGAGGTCACGATGACCTTGGTCGGGCCTGGTGCTGTAATAACCACAAACACACAAAGTTATCCCAGCGTAACACAAGATCCTAGAGATCTTGGTGGGTCCTACGAGGGGTAACTCGAGAAGACAGTAGACAAAACAAAAGATCGAGGTATGCCCCCATTTCAGCAGGTCAAAGCACACCATGGTATGGTGGACCAAGGTGACCTCGACAAGTGATGGGAAGGAACCTAAAATGATATACAAAATTAGAAAACATCAAGAGATCATAATCACGACAACAGGTCCTTTACCATAGGATCAAGGTGGTGGATGGGATTGGTGAGGTCTGCTAGGAAGGACTCATCCTATTGAGACCAAAGATGGATGCGAAATAAGATGACCCAGTTGACGTGGGATGTTGCCGAGGGACAGGATCTTGTAACACAAGGGAATTTCATTTGTTAAGGACCGGTTAGATCTGGGCATAACTTGATAGCGAAGCTCAAAAGACCAACATAACCTACAGACCTAGGGGCTCGGGGGCTGATCATAGATTAGCCTTGCCTACGTGAAAGCGCAGAGCCCTCGTAGCTCTGGAAAAGACCATGGATAAAGTGGAAAGAAGACTAATGGTGACCGATGATGAAGGACAAATGCCCCGGGGGTGAATCAAACGATCAACCTTGCCTACGTGACAGCGCAGGGGCAACGTAGTTCGACTGGCAGACATGACAGGATGGGACCTAGGTGAGGACCGACGCGATGGATGACCCTACCTGATGACACAAATGTGAATGACGTAAGCTCAGAGTGGGATACTAAAAAGCTCAGGAATGGGGGATAGGCTAGATGGGTCATCCAATGCTCAATTCAATATTTACCAAGCAACCTAGGATGAGATGGGTAAGGATAATGGCGTAGATGAAGGCATAAAATAACTAGGATGTTAGGTAGATAATGATTAAGCCCTCTATGGATGATGCCTGTTACCAGGTTTTCACCATCCATACTTATCCAAGGTGCCACCAAGAGGTGGTTTTCACCATAGGACGATTTTTTTTTTATTTTTTGATTTTTTGATAAGGTAGGGTAACCGAGCAGACTTAGGCGTAGAACTTTTTTAGATGCATGACATTGATAGGCTCGTCAAGGGGGTCTCCTTCAAGAGTAGTCAACCTGTATGCCCCAAATCCATATTTAGCAGCTATGATATAGGGTCCCAACCAATTGGCCTCAAATTTTCCTTTCTTGTCTCGGTCTTGCTAAGTACGTTGGTTCTCTTTAAGGACAAGCTCACCCACCTGGAATTGGCGAGGACAAACCTTCTTGTTGTAACTACGCTTGAGGCGATTCTGATATGCTTGCAGATGATCGTAGGCCTTTATTCTGCATTCGTCTAATAACTCTAGCTGTGCAAGCCGCGCAACACGAGCATCCTCTTCGCTGATAAGGTTCTTAAGAGAGATTCTCAATGATGGAAGTTCAACCTCAATTAGCAAGACGACTTCAGCACCAAACACCAAAGAGTAGGGGGTGGTGCATGTGGGGGTGCGAATGGATGTGCGATATGCCCAGAGGGTAGGGTGAATGTGGAGGTGCCAATCTCGGCTAGTGTTATTGACAACCTTTTGAGAATACGGATGAGGGTTTTGTTGGTCGCTTTCGCCTGACCATTACCTTGGGGGTAATACGGCTTCGACCAATGGTGTTGAATATGGAAGGTTTCGCATAGGTGTTTCATGGCTTGGTTCTTGAATGGTTTGCCATTGTCAGAAATGATGGTGGATGGGATACCATATCTACAGAGAATATGGTAAAGGACGAATTTGGAGATCTGAATGTCGGTGATTTGTGAGAGGGGCATTGCCTCTACCCACTTGGTAAAATACTCAGTGGCGGTGATTATGAAGGTATGGTTGTCGAATGATGGTGGGTGAATATTGCCAATCAAGTCAAAACCCCATTGAGAAAATGGCCATGGTGCCAGGAGGGGCTGAAGATCTTGTGCTGGAGCATGGATTAAATCTGCGTGTTGCTGGCATGGAAGACACTTTTTCACAAACTCACAAGCATCATGTTCCAACATAGGCCAATAATATCCAGCCCGTAGGATCCTCTTGGCCAGAGCCATACCATTTGAATGTGCCCCACAAACACCGCTATTTACCTCCATTAGTGTTGCATGGGCTTCGGTCTCATTTATACATCTGAGGAGGATTCCATCATACCCGCGATGATAAAGTGTATCACCGATGATGACGTATTGAGAAGAGCGATGAATGAAGGATTTGCGTTGGTTACGTGAAAGGTTTGGGGGTATAATGTTATCACGGAGGTAGGTATAGATGTCTTGGTACCATGGGGAGGTGGGACCTACAATTTCGCACACCATTTTAGTCTTAGGGATATCGTATGCTGGGATTAACAGTTGTTCTACAAGGAAATCACACTCTGTTCGATCCTTGGGCATGTCTAGGAGGGAGCTGATAGTGGCCATCGCATCAGCTACTTTGTTTCGTACCCTAGGAATCTGTTCAAATTGTATGGAGGTGAAATATTTCTTGAAATCATCCACCATGCACTTGTAGGGTAACAACTTATCATCCTTGGTCAGAAACTCATCATTAATTTTCCTAATGACTAGCAAGGAATCACCGAAGACTTTCAACTGAGTTATGTTGCACTGTTTGGCAATTTTGAGACCAGTGAGGAGAGCTTCATATTTGGCCATGTTGTTGGTACATGGGAATGCTATCCTGAATGACTTGGGAATGTAGTCACCTTGAGGGGTAACTAATAAAATTCCTGCCCCTGATCCATTATGTGTATATGATCCATCGAAATACAGTGTCCACATGGGGGTTTCCTCAACTGAAAAGACTTCCTTATCAGGGAATTCCATGATCAATGGGTGAGTGTCAACTAGAGGAGCTTCTACCAACTAATCTGCAATTATTTGCCCCTTGATAGCCTTGCGATTCACATATTCTATGTCGAATTCACTGAGGAGCATGACCCACTTAGCCATGCGGCCTGTCAGAGTGGTTCTAGATAACAGGTACTTCAATGGATCGATCTTGGCAATTAATTTTACTGGATGGCTAAGCATGTAATGTCGAAGCTTCTGTGTGCTAAAGATGAGTGCTAGGCAGGATTTTCCATGGGAGAGTAGTTTAGCTCGTAGCCAACCAATGTTCGACTGATGTAGTAGACTACCCTTTCTTTTGACGACTCATCATGCTGCGCCAACAATTCCCCCAGTGCGACTGAAGTGGTGGAGATGTAGAGCAAGAGGGGCTTGCCGGGAATAGGTGGCATCAATATTGGTGGATGGGCTAAATATTCCTTAATCTTATTGAATCCCATCTGACACTGCTGGTTCCATCGAAAGGTGGAATCTTTTTTCAGAAGATGAGTGAATGGTTGACACTTGTCTACCAGCTGGGCAATGAAGCGACGGATGGACTGCATTTTTCCCTGAAGGCTTCTTAGCTGTTTGAAATTGCGTGGGGGGGGCATATCCAGGATAGCCTTCACCCTAGCGGGATCAACCTTAATGCCTCTGTGAGAGACTATAAAACCCAACAACTTTCCGGAAGTGACCCCAAAGACGCACTTTTTTGGATTCAGCCGCAACTTATAATGCTGTAACCACTCAAATATCTTCTTCAGGATGGCAGGATGTTCTGCTCATGTTCTGGATTTCCCTAATAGGTCATCAACATAGTCTTCCATGATAATATGTATGAGGTCATGGAAGATGACTTTCATTGCCCTCTGATATGTCGCCCCCGCATTTTTAAGACCAAAGGGCATGACATTGTAGCAGAAAGTGCCCCAAGGAGTGGTGAAGGCGGTTTTGTGTTGGTCTTCTAGTGCAATTCGAATTTGGTTATACCCGGAGAAGCCATCCATAAGGGACAACATCTCATGTCCTGCTGTTAGGTCGACCAACATGTCAATATTGGGTAGGGGGAAGTCATCTTTGGGGCAAGCTTTATTGAGATCCCTGAAGTCCGTACATATCCGAATGTCACCATTTGGTTTAGCAACTGGCACTATGTTGGAGATCCATTCGGAGTAGTCAATTGGCCTAATAAATCCTCCCTCCAGCAACTTTTCTAACTCCTTCTTGACTAGTAATGCGACTTGCGGATGCATCTTGCGGAGTTTTTGCTTGACAGGTTTAGCGTCTGGGCGGATGTCTAGGTGATGAACCACCAAGGTGAGATCTAAGCCTAGCATGTCTAAATATGACTAAGCGAAGTTAACAATTTCCTCCTGGAGTAGCTGTGCAAAGACCAGATACTCTTGTTTGGAGAGTGACTTGGCTACATAGGTGATCTTAGGATTTTCAGTAGTTCCCAAATTAATCTCTTGCGTCTCTTCAATGAGAACAGATGATCTGGCAGGTACCTGGGTTCCCATAAGGGGAAGATGAACATCTCCATCTTCTAGCGCCTCTTCGAGGTTTTCGCCATCAGATGCGTCCTTTATTTTTACTTTTTCAAGGTCACAAAGTGCCTCAGGGAGGTTTTCACTAGATGACCGTTTGTTATTTTTCTCATTCTTACTTTTGCGACTAGAGTGTTCATCCTCCCCCAATCCCATGAGGTTAACATAGGTATCCGCAGACATATTGATAGGTGTGCTAGTTCGTAGGTCTCAATCAATGAGTTCAGGATGGGGGAGGGTTAGGCTAATAGTGCAAACGGATAGGCATTCAAACATGGAAGATAGGTCGGCATGATCAACGTCATCGTACGCACATATGATGGATTCCTCCTCGGGTATGTCTTCCAATAAGCCGTTGTCCACAACTACACTATTGGAAGCATTAGACGATGTTTCGGGGCCTTTTTGCTTTCTGTCATACCCAATGCCCATATTTCTTGGTAGCAGAAATGTATCAATGGGTTGTAACCGCCCTTGTTCTTGCTTTCCTAGGCCTCTACCTTGATAGTTATGCTTTTCCACAAACTTTGTCGGCCAAGGGTACTTTTCTTGGAAGTATTCTTTGAGAGGAGTTTCTGGCTGAGGCTCTTCTCGGTAAACCCATTGGATTATGTCTTCTTCGGGCGCATCTATCTTGATACTTGGGGATACAAAAGTGGTAGTAGGGATGTTTTTGCCATGGAAGGTGACAGTCTTGTCCTCTTTTGGGGTAGCATGGGAAGGTTGACCATACTCGTGTGGCGATGGTGGCATGGTTGCTATATTGAGAGCAGTGTGCATTTCGTACTCGCCACACCCTTTGTCAATGATCTGGACTTTTGTGAATGTAGGCTCAGTGGAAGATGGAGCGGTTATTACAGTGGATGGTGGATTAACGGGTGATGGCCGAGATGCCCCCATTTCAACCCCAGGACAATAATGCAAATGGGGAAATGATGTCTCTAGGGCACGGCAATATTTGAACGGTTGGGGATCGGCATAGATGGTGACCTCTTGTCTATTGACTGGGAATTTGAGGCACTGATGGTAGGTGGAAGGCACGGCTTGCATGGCATGGAGCCATGGATGGCTGAGGAGGAGATTATATGGTAAGTCCAGATCAAGGACATGGCAGGTGATGTACTGAACTACCGGTCCCACTTGGATAGGAAGATTGATGATCCCTTCTGAATTTCTTTTTGCATTGTCATAAGCCTTGATTGTAATAACCTGGTTGCTTAGGTCCACTTGGGTATACCCCACCTGATTTATGAATTTTAAAGTGCACAAGTTGAGGGCAGAGCAATTATCTACCAGGACCCTTTTTATTTTATGCCTAGCGACTACGACTTCAATATGTAAGGGGCGATTGTGATTAGCATCAATGTTGGGCATATCATCATGGCTGAAGTGTAGTTGGTGAGATGAAGCTAGGTGTCCTACCAAGGCTTGAAATTGTGTAGGATCCATATTATTAGGCACATGGGTTTCCTGTAGGGCTCTATTAAGGATTTCTTGATACACAGGGGAAGACTTGAGTAAATCCAAGATGGAGATATGTGCAGGGGTCTTTCCCAAGTGATCAAGGATATTGTACTGGGAAGTTACAGGAGTCGGTTGGGTAGGTGCAGAGGCTACAGGAACGATGATGCGGGCTCATCGTGTGGTAACAGCACATTGAGAGTCTTTAGCTTTGACATGTATCATGGATACACGAGGTTCTACCTGCTCAATGTAATGAATAATACCCTCGTAATTGAGGGGTACATTCTTGTAACTCATGTTATTTGTGCTGTTATTTTGAGGATTACTGTTGGAAGTGCTCGGGCCTTGGTTATGGTTTGGAAAAGTGTTTTGGTAAATCTGTAACTGAGCATTGGACGACGGAGCTTGGTTAGGATCAACCTTGATGTCACCCCGATCAATGAGATCCTGGACGTAGTTTTTTAGACCCTGACACTTATTCAAAGAGTGCCCTTTAATTTTGTGGAACTCACAATATTCATTTTCCCTAAACCATGCGAGCTTAGGTTTGGATTCGTCTAGTGGCTTGGTGACGGGGTACATGATTGGATAGCTGATCTGCAACAGTTTATTGAAGATGACACTCAAGGGTTCTCCTAGTTGAGCATATTGGCGTTTAGGGTTCCCTTGGTTATTTTGATTGGACTGTTGGGGAGGACGGGGTGTCCCTTGCGATACGGATATGGCATTAGGTACAGATTGCTGTTGTTTATGGGATGCGTTGGCCACCTGGACATGTTTAGTATTAGTGACACCATCATTGACTGCATTCTTGTTCTTGTTCCAGAAATGTGGCTTGTCGTTAAATGTCCTTTCTCTATCTTGGTTATATATTTTGATGTGCCCCTTGGCAACAAGGGAACGCTCAAGGATGGGTCCTTTCTCTACCACCTTTGCAAAAGTGGTGACACAATGTAATTGGAAGTTGTGGGCCATGTCAGGATGAGAGTTCTCCACAAAGAGGGTGACCATGTCCTTCTCTTTCAAAGGAGTTTTCATTTGGCTTGCCAGGGCACGCCACCTCTGGAGGTAGCTAGTAAAAGTTTCCCCTTCACGTTGTTTCTCCTTGAGAAGATCCAGGGTATCAGTATCTTTCTCCAAGTTGAAGGAGAAGTAGGAGACAAACCTTTCTGACAAGTCCGCAAAATATTTTATAGACCCCTTGTCGAGGGTCATGAACCACCCTAGTGCATCACTCCCCAGACTTTGGGGGAACAGACGCAAGAGATAGTTGTCATTGTGGATCACTTCTTGACATTGGGAGTAAAACTCCCGTAGGTGGGCCTTAGGATCTTTGTTCCCCTTATATTTGTCAAATTTTGGCATCTCAAAATGCTTGGGGAAGGGACTCAATGAGATGGAGGGATCATACAGATAGGGACATATATCTTCGAACGTGAACGATTGCTTGCTAGTCCCTACCTAGAGATCCTTTAGTGCGGCTTTGATTTCTAGTATGTCCGCATTGGCCGATGTGTTAGATAGATATTGATGATAGGATGATTGTGTATTTTGAGAGGATGTTTGGGGATGGGTGTATGGATAATGAGGAGGTGGTACCTCCTGCTGATAGGCCAAGGGACCTTGTTGGTAAAAAGGTTGTTGGTGTGAGGTGGGATATTGATTGGTTGGGTAGTTGTGGGTGGCATACTATTGGGAAGTATGGAGAAAGTGTTGCTGATTAGCTTGTGGATATTGGGGGTGTTGATATGACTGTTGTGATGCCCCATAAGAGGGTTGTTGATATTGGGGCTGGTTGTAATAGTTGTAATGGTGGGGTGTTTGTTGATATTGTTGTTGATGCATAGTTGGTGGATGTGATGGGCGAGATGGGATGTTCTGTGGTGGTTGCACTTGTGGGCGTAAAATGGATGCAAGGAATGGAGATATGGTCGAGGCTGAAGGCTGAGGTTGATTTCCTTGTGGTTGGTGTTGTGATGGTTGTGCTGAGAATAGGGTATTGACCAATGGTTGTTGAGGTGGAGGTGTGATTGAGATGTTGTGTGAGGGAGGTTGTTGAGCACTAGTGGGAGCGTAGGATTGGGGAGGTTGTTGGGATATGAATGATGATGGTGGAGGAATGTTGGATTGGGGCGGCTATTGAGGTATGAACAATGAGGGTGGAGGAATGTTGGATTGGGATGACGGGGGAGGATTGAATGACGACGGAGGAGGGATGTTGGATTGGGACAATGGTGGAGGGTTGGATGACGATGGAGGAGGGATGTTGGATTGGGGCGGCTGTTGAGATAGGAATGATGACAGTGGAGGATTTGTTGCCCTGGGAGGTGGGGGCAAGGTGGTGAAAGGGTTGCCCCCAGCGTTGACGGAAAGCGAGTTCGAGGGGGGCAGTGCCGGTAGCATCAATGGTTGTGGTTGCGGGATGTTTTGCGGCATGCCATAGGCATAAGGATCATTGGGATCAATGGTTTGAGGTGCTCCCGTGACCAAGATGGTGGGATGTGTGGGATTGCCAATAGGATATAGGACAGCGTTGCCGAATTTAGGTTGATGCCAGCCTCCTACGGAAGGAACGTTGGGGACATACGAGCTACTGGGGATGTCATGTGCACCTTGGGGTACATTGGATGTGGAGGTGCCATACTTGGATAAGTCGACACATGACGGAAACTTGACACCTTTGTCAATCAAGTGAGCCAAGATTTGGTCACCATGTCTTTCGAGAAGGCGCTCCGTCATTTGTGCATTAACTAGGTTGCTAAAGTGCTTGTCGAATGTGAGCTCGGGTTGCTCGGCCATGTTTTCCTCCCCAGCTGGTGACGTGTTTTGACCATCCACATTGGATTGTGATGAGGTGCCGTTGTGGGGATCGTGAAGGATATTAGCACCATAGTTGGGATCTGATGAGATGTTGATCATGTTGGTGGGATTTTGAGGGTTGTTCGATTGGGCATTCAGGGCTTGTTGGTCGACCATTTTCTTTGCTTGCGATCAAGTCTGAATGGGCATGCAAGATGATGACAGGGATCAAGGTATTAAAAAGACCTTGATGATGAATGATTGATTTGATTTTGATGAAAGATTAGTTGACGACGATTGATTAGGTTGACGTGGATTGGCTTGATGGAATTGGATTGGATTGATTGGTAGATGTTGGATTACCCTAGATTCTGGGTTTTGATCCGAATAGGTTTGATGATGTAGGGATCAAATCGATACGATGATTAGGATTGATGTGATGATAGATACGATGAAGACCAAGATCCACAACCGAGTTTAAGAAGGATCCTTGGTAACACTAGGTATTGATTAAAAGGTGGATGTATGATAACGACACCGAATCCAACTCGAGATAGAAACGGATTGATTGGGTCGAAAAGGATAACTGACCTAAGATGGATAGCGATCCTAAGCCAGCTATGATGATTGTGATTAGGGATGAATACCTAGGTCAAATTGGATGACGACTCCAATGGGGTTTATATGGAATAATGGAGATCAGAGATGAAAGCGTGTTTAGGATGGATGGGGAGTGTCTCAAGGGAGATGAATGGCTCTCGAAACAAGTAAAAGACTATTCAGGACAAATGACCCTTAAAATGAAGGGATGGGGGCTCAGAACAGACATTCAGATGTTTGTTTTGGATGCTAAATGATCGTTTCGGTGTTCAAAACAGAGGGGCAATGAATGCCAAATGATGGCATAGGATGGTCAAAGGGATAGGTCCGCCACTGCAAAAGGACAGGTCCGCCACTATGTTTGGACAAATCCGCCACTGCACTAGGACAAATCCACCACTGCACTAGGACAGATCCGCCACTGCACTAGGACAAATCCGCCACAGCACTAGGACAAATCCGCCACTACACTAGGACAGATCTGCCACTGCACTAGAATAGATCTGCCACAGCACTAGGACAAATCTGCCATAGCACGAGGACAAGTTTGCTAAAAGATAAGGTTAAGTCCGCCAAAGGATAAGCTTTAACTTGGTTTTTTGATGGATGGAAAAGGCAAAGGACCCAAATTGTAGCAATCATAAAAAGACTTGGCCAAATCGATAATCACTGGTTTTTGCACAAGAAAGACAATTCAAGCAGCACAACCCTAAGATTAGTAGAAATGGGTATGGTCAACAAAGTCTTCTACTCTAGGATGCACATGGTTTCTAAGGAGTCCTCAATATACACCTGGTACGTGAGGCCCAAACCGTGAATACCAACCCGTTACAAGCGTGAGTCAGGAACCTTAGCGAGATACTAGAGGCTCGGACCAACTCTTCACGTCATCCCGATGCTTCGCCAATTACAACGTGGTTGGATTAAGGTATAGCTTTCGCTCTCCCCCCTTTATATACCCCGCCAGTACGCGTGGTTGGAATCGTCCCTTGGGGTGATGAAATCCCCAAGCAGGTCCCACTAAGAAAGTGAAAAAGGGTGACTCAAAAGGACTTGGAAAGCTACGATTTCTCGTCACCCAGGATCGCCAAATGGTGTAAGGGGATTGGATATGTAAAATAGCCTTCCCAAACATGCCAAACAAGGTGTATTAACACCCTTTAATTAAACTATGTTCCTATTTTACCAAAAGACAATCGAAAAAAACTTGAACTTTTTACCTTCTGGAGGACAGATCCGCCACTCTGCAAGGACAGATCCGCCACTCTATTAGGACTAGTTTTCACTGTAGGACAGGTCCACCACAGTAAGACAGGTCCGCCACCGGAGGACAAATATGCCACCCTGTTAGGACAGGTCCGCCACTGCAAGACAGGTCTGCCACTTCTAGACAGATCTGCCACTCTGTTAGGCCTAGTCTGCCACCTCTGGATAGATCCACCACTCTGTCAGGACCAATCTGCCACTCTGTAACCTAGACCTTGAAAAATGCAAAAAATAGCAAACATGAAGAAAATAGACTCGTTTGTGGGTCCCACCGGGCGTGCCAGAAATGTGATAGGTCAAAATAGAGCGTTAGAAATCAAGAAACAAGTTAAAAGAGTGCAAATAAACAACTTAAAACAACCTACACCTCAAGATTAGCCTAAGTTGGAAATAATGCAAGACAAAGCAACGAAATGGAACTTTATACCTTGATTTGAGTCGATCCTTTGGTTGGCCCTTCGATCTTTGACGTGTATGCTCCTTGGATGGCACAAGATATGAGATGTGAGATGCAAATGATGCTTGAGAACATGAAAATAGCTAAGTGTTGGTTGAGAAACAAAACTGCAAGAGTTTGGCTAGCACAAAATGATCCCCCTAAATGAGAGAAAAGAGGGGGTATTTATAGGATTTTTGGGAAATCTTAGGGGAAATGGACAGTTGAGATTGATCCACCAAATATCAAGATGTAGGGCTATGGTGAGTTGAGAACTCTCAAGCCCTCACATCTTGACATGTGGCATGTGAGATAGCCCTAAAAGGTGAAGTGGACATGAGGTGGAAGGAGAAGGACATGACATGGAGAGGGGTACAAAGTACCTTGAGATTGGACAAGATCTCCTCATAAAGGAGGTCCTTGTCCCCATGTGGGTGAGAGGACATGTGAGAATTAAAAGGTTCCTCAAATATTCTCATGGGGATGAGAGAAAGAATAAAGAATGAATAGAGGACATGTGGGGAGAAGTGAAGGAATTAAAAATTCCTTTTAGGTGCCTTGGGGGATTAAAAGGTGAATTAAAAATTCACATGGGGAAGGGGGATGCCTTGTCCAAAAGGAGAAAGCCTTTAATAAGGTTGACTCAAGGACATGTGCCATAAATAGGATGAGGATTAGGTTAGGCTAATCAAATGATTAAGGTTGTGCAAGTACCCAGTTAGATGGACTAATGACTGATTAGAGGCAAGTGGGAAATTATGGAGGATGTGACCTTAATGATGATTAAGGGTGTGCACATGCTAACCCTGGTTAATTAGAAGAAGATGAATAATTAAAATGGATTAGGGACCAACTTGCAAAAGTTGGAGGATGTGACCATGAGAGAGAAAAGATGAATTAAAAATGAATTTTAATTCAAAAGGGGAATATGACTAAATTAAATAAAAGGGCATATTTATTCAATTTAGAGGAGAAAGAGGGGAAAGGTATTAAATTGAATACTTTAGGACCTTTGTGCAAGATGCAAGGTATTAATTAAACAATTGGTTTAATTAATATTGACAGAGGGGATGAGCAACTGGATGAATAAGGAGACGCATTTGATCATATGGAAGTGATCAAAATTGTATGTCTACAGGTGGAACCAGCTTTTCAATGCCTATTTGTTTTTGAAAAACAGAGCCAGGATGCAAAAGTTACGCCTTCTAGAGTGAAAACAACAACTTCATGCTTTGACAGGCAAAAAAAGAATCAAAACAATAAAATCAGAAAAAAATACCAGCACCACTGGAACAGCGTCGGAAGCAGCTTTCCGGCGATATCTCGTTTTTGAAAAACGGAGACCATATGCTCAAGATATGACCATTTTACTAAATATGCTCATTTAGGCTTTAAACCAAAAATTTTATTAATTTAAAGATGAAAAAATTAATAAAATATTTAGCTTAACCTTCATGCACAAAAATCGAGGTAGCACAGAAATCAAAATGCTACAAAAATCAATGTGGCCGTACGGATCTGTACGGATTTTTTTTCTGGCAATTGTTTTGAAATTTTCCAAAAACACTAAAAAATTAATTTTCAGCAAACCCTATCATATTTTATATGAAAATAGGGGTTTTTGGGCCTCCTGAGCGCATCTATGGAGTCTGTTTTGCACTAGCATGCACTATTTGAGAGATCAAAGTTGAAATTTCTTAAAAAATGATGAAAAACCTCACTGATCTGACAAAAAAAATTACTGGAATAAAACCCTTCCACATAAAAAGATGTTGTGAGAGAATATCTTCAAAATACGAATAGGCAGCAATAGATCTAGAGCTCTGATACCATGTAGAAGTTGAAAAACCAACTTTACAGTTCCCAAGAATCACCTGCAAGCAATCACCTATCACATTGAACAGATATTCAGAACAAAAAAGAAAGATGTTCTGTAAACTCTCAAGCAAGTTTGTGCAAGCAAAAATCAGAATTTTTGATTATTGAGAATAATATTTTACAAATAATACAAAAGCCTTCGAAAAGGCAATGATGCAATAAAGCAGGAAAAAGCAACCCTAATCTTATCTTGAGCAAAAAGGCAGCTTAATAAGATAAGATAAGAATTAAAAGATAATTATCCTAGGAAATAAATAATTACCTAAGTAAACTTATCCTAAAGTGTAATTAAATAATTAATTACACCAATATGTCCTACACCAAGCTTTGAAGGATTTGCATAAAATGTCTAAAGCCTATGCCTAAATGCCTATGATTGACAATGTCTATGCCTAAACAATGCTAAGACTTTATTAAATAAAAGACAATAATTGTAATGAGAAGCCTAAGTGTGCAAGTGCAAGAGTGTATAAAGTGAATGCATGTAATCGCAAAGTGAGAGGAAAATGGCATTTTATAGAAAATTCCATTTTGAATAGACGGGTGAGCTTGCATTCTGACCAAAACCTAAAATGAAAGATCCAGATTAAATCTGAGAATCCCTAATTAGGGTTAGGGAAAATTAGTAAATTGAACGGTCAAGATAATATCTCAGATAATTGGATCGATGGTGGATAATAAATGAGATAAATTAGTTAGAAAATACGGATTTTCAAAAATCAAGAAGATAAAGACTGCCTAATTTATGAGATTCAAAAAATCAAGAAGATAAGAGTTGGACTGAAGATCAGATTTGGAAAATCAAGAATCTGCCCGATTACTTGATTTTTGGAAGATTATTTACTATTTTGAATTAAATTAATTAAAAATAATGATTTTGTGAGACAATAAATAATCTTTTTCAGATTATTTACCAAAATGGACTGACAGTTAAGAATGAGATGACATTTTAAATAATTTCATTTTATTTAAAATGAGAGGAATATTATTTTGACAATTAAATAATTAAAGATAATTATTTAATTTAGCGATAAGATTAATTAATTAAATAAATTAATCAATTCTATTTAATTATGACAATTAGGATATACTAAATAAATTTATAAAATTTATTTATTTAATAATCAGAAGAAATATATGATATGGGTAATTAAATAAATTAAGAAATTTATTTAATTAAGGAAGATCTAGATTAATTAATGACGTATTTAATAAATAAATAAAATTTATTTATTTAATAATCATGAAGAATAAAAGGACATGAATTAATTAAACAATTATGAATTATTTAATCAATAATCGAATGTGGATGAAGTACATAATTAAGTGTCATAATTATGCTAGGACGAAAGTGGTAAAAATGAAGCTTGTAGGCCTAGGTCATTTTTAGGTGTCTACATTTGCCCCTCTTTGTCATAATGTAGCATGTCGCATTGTGAAAAAGAAAATAAGTCAAAAATATGCCTTAGTAAAGGTATGGAGTATCATTGCCCCCTTGGAAATTTTTTCAAATTTTGGGTCGATGACAGAAAAATTTGTAAAGGGTCTCGATAAATCAATTCGATGACTAGAAAAACAATGGCACAGTCGGGTTTGAATTCTAAAATGTTTAAGGTAGGTAATGAGGAAGTCAAAGTTGGTCAAATGAGCCTCCAGTAATAACCTTGTTTGAAAAATGTCATTTTTACTTTATAAATAGGTTGACAAAGGGGTAAAAGTCAATTCATTTCTACTATTTACTTTGCAAACTTCGAGAGCCCAGAGCGAAAAGGAGCGTAGCGAGGATGGTTATTCCAGTGATAGAGCATCATGGCAAGATCGTACGGACATTCCGACAGCCAGAGGGCTCAGAGCTTGTGGTATGTATCCTTGTCTTGCAGCTTTGTAATTTTTTTGTTTTGCATGCTAAATTTAAGTTTCTAGGGCAAACAACAACTGTGCCGCAATGCAACTGCATTCGCATAAGCTGCAATGGTCCACGCGTTTGATACATATGATGTGTTGTGACGGGAATGACCAGCTAATTGTAGGTTGGGTGAGGTGTTGCGACACATTTGATAAAAAAATGTGACACAATCACCTAACTGAATCACATATGAGTATTGAAATGCTGCAAGTGTCATTTTGTGCCACAATTGCACATTTTAGCGACGCATTCGCCATCCTTTGTCGCAATTACCAAAATTTGTGACGCAATTTGCCAAAATGCAATGCAACTGTCATGTTGCGATGCATTTGAGGATTTGAGAAACACATTTGAATATTTGCGATGCAACTGAAAAAACATGATGCATTTGATTTTTTTTCTTTTCTTTTACTGAGACCAAATGTGATACTTGTGAAACCGTTAATGTTTTTGATGATGCTAATAGTTGTCTAGAAAATACTGATATATTGTTCACCTTTCTGTAGAGGCAGCTTACCCCTATCTACACGCGAGAGAGCAGGCCAACCACATTTCAGTTTTCTGACCAGCTGAGCCTGCGGGAGCAATGCCAATTGATGCAACTAGGGTTGTTCTATGTTGCCTACATGCCCACTATTCGGGTGAGCAGGGGATTACTGATTGCGCTATGTGAGCGTTGGCATTCGGAGACTTGCTCATTCCACCTTCCAATAGGTGAGGCTACCATTACTCTGAAGGATGTCTACCGGATCCTGTGAGTGTCAATCTGAGGGGAGCAGATCGTCTACGATTCTTGTCATGGCGAGCAGACCTTTTGAGTGTACTACCATGATCAGGGTGCAGGATTGGGCATCTAGGGTTATGAGATCAGATGGGAGTTCATGGCAGATCACTATGGTCACTTTAATGCATTCTTGCGACTCTGATTGGGGGGATCTTGATTCCCTATCATCGAGGACATGGATTTTCTATTGGCTAGGGAGATGTCTTGGTTGGCATGAGACAAGACAGGACCATTTATGCTTGGGGTCCTTGCTTACTAGGGACACTCTACCATCAACTGCATGATATTTCCTATAGGAGAGGAGAGAGCATCTCGTGTGGGACTACATTGATGATGATATGGGCCTAGGAGCACATATCCATATTTTGTCTGCCGATTGACAGACCACAGTTGGATGACGGTATGCCCTATGCTTATTACTATGCTGGTGCCTTGCAATAGACCTAGATGGGTGAGACAGGTTGTTGGTGGCATCAAATTGACATGATGATTTCCTTTATCTAGAGGTTGTATCGAGACTGCAGACAATGGGATGATGAGGTAGACCACTTGAGTTTGTGCAAGTAGTACATATATTTGATTGGCAGGATGGTGCAGACTTCATTGATCATTGAGATGTATTTACCATAGCGTGTCCTAAGGTAGTTCAGAGAGTAGTAGGGTGTACCTGCAGGGATAGCTGAGTATGCCCACTCTTCCAGAGAGTATGCTTGGGGACCAGCCATTCTAGTGGCCTTCATGGAGTAGCAGATTGATGGGCTAGTAGCCCAAGCATGGGGATGGAGGGGAGGAGCAGACGATTATGACTTATGGTGGCAGACACATAGGCTAGTGTCATTGATGAATCTGGATGGGCCAACATCAATGGATAGCCGATTAGTGATTCCTCATGTGTTGTAGGCTAGGTGAGGTGGAAGGGGTACAGATGGAGGTAGGGGGAGAGGCAGAGGCAAAGATAGAGGCAAGGGTGGAGACAGGGGCAGAGACGGAGGCAGAGGTGGGGATGATGGTAGAGACGGTCGGAGGTGATGGCAGGATGGGTAGAGACAAGTCTAGAGGGTGCGCCCATGTGTGGCGAGAGTAGAATTAGACGCTATCATCGAGGTTGGTGAGGAGGGAGAGAGAGAGGAGCAGCCCCAATAGGATGGAGAGGGTAAGGAGAGATGGGAGGAGGAGGTGGCAGAGGATGTGGTGGAGGATGTGGTGGAGGTGGAGAGGTAGGAGGAGGGGGTGGAGGTGGAGGGACAGGAGGAGGAGGTGGATGTGGAGGGACAGGAGGAGGAGGTGGTAGAGGATGTGGCAGAGGACAATGATGATGAGGATGATGCCATGGATGATGCTGAGAGACTCCTTAGATGGCGGATGGTGGAGGGAGAGGAGGAGATACCCTCCAGTTCAACATTGCCTCAGGATGCCACAACAGATTAGAGGGTGGCTGATTTATAGTGGAGATTAAATGAGAGTATGGCACATGTCAGGGCACTGCAGGCATAGCTAGAAGTGGCTCAAGTAGAGCGAGATTAGGTAGTGATCCGCTAGCAGGACTCAGCTCAGTGGTGCACACAGTTTGCAGCATTATGCATAGGGCCTATAGGGGACATGGCTCATGAGTTGGCTAAAGTGAGCACATGATTGGGGTAGTATCAGACATTATATGAGTAGGCAGTGCCACCTAAGCGATGAGATCCTACCACGTCACAGTCATAGACAAGGACAGGCAGTGGCCACAGATCAGGTAGTGCTAGTGGAAGTAGGAGTCACACCAGTGTCAGAGGATCTACCTCGATAGGGCACACATCAGTGCACAAGTCACATCACTCATGCTGGCACACCCCGAGTCACCATTCGGGTCACAATCATGGGTCGACTGGTTCAGTGTAGAGGTCAGCACATGTACAACCACCAGTGATCGATCCATCTACTTTTCAGAGTCAGGCCGTAGTGACATCACAGGTATCCATTTCCATAGAGATGACACCTTCCTTCGCAGTTCCACTAGTGGCACAAGTAGAGGTTACGACACGTCCACCTATCGGTTCATTCCTAGTTTCAGAGTTGCAGCCACCACATTCTTCACCACAAGGGGATGATGAGAGTCTACCCTAGGGGCATTTTGTTATTATGACACACTATGTATAGATTATTGAGTCTGTGAGCTCTATTTTTGGGATATCCCATGACTTTATCATGTGACATTGTACATTTTTGAGATGATACTATATGATGATGCA
>VDFB02347110.1:20561-64596 GCA_007258455.2 Sequoia sempervirens
TATGTTTGACCACCTTAACTTGGTCAAAACTTCATGAAATTCATTTTTTTTAATCCTATAGTATGTGACGCATAGAATGTGATACATGTTTTGGATTCAAAAAATGTGATACCATTTGAAGACTATAGATGTTTTTCAATCAACCTATCAATCAAGACTTTAGTTGTAATTCAAATAGAAAATGAATAATAATTATTTATTAAATTCAAAGTAAAGAATAATTTATATTGGTGAAAATTTGAGAATCTCCTTTAAAAACCCTTTTCATTTCATCAATTTTTTGTTAAAAAAAAGTCCTTAGCCACATACCCTACACATACCTATCATGATCTTGCACATACCCCAATAGGCTATGATTGTGAAATTTTAACCTTTTACTCCTCAAGAGCCTATTACTTCTCAAGAAACCCAACAATATTCTTATGATCAACCTCCTTGTCTTAGTACCATCTATCTTTTCAAAGATGGGCCCATTGTCTACTAGCATAGCTAGTTTAGTGCAAAAGAGGATGAGGTTTTTCGAGGGGAATAGGAGGTTTATTTTTCTTTTGATATAGTTCAACATGATACAAAAGAAGAAAATTATAGCTTGCAACTAGAGGTTGATGAGCATGACCAATAGGGGCAACAATTTGAAGAGAAATTAGCGGGTGTTGATCATGAGGATTTTATTGTTTTATTTCATGAGCTCCAAATTTTTTGTTGAAGACGAAGAAGAGGTATCTATCCCTACATCAACATATCATTTGGGAAAATAGGACAAAAAATAAGGAAGAGGTGATGTAAATGAAGACTTAGTATTTTCATTTTTTGAGCTTCCTTGTTTTGTTGATTAGGATGAAAAGAGAATGTAGGCTTCAATACCTTCATAGTTGTTGAAGAAAATTGAGGATAAATATTAGCATGAAAATATGCTAGTCTATGAGAAGAAAAATCATGATAACCTTGTTTTGTAAAACTAAGAAGTGTTTTTCATAGGCCAACACAATGATGAAGAGGTAGTGCACAATCAAGGAGCTAGTAGGGAGAACTAAAAGTTTTTCCTTTCAGGAGGATACCCTATTAGACATATTGCTTGGATGGAGGCCACTAAAGTACCAAAATCCATGCTTGTACTCAAGCATGAGGTTCCAGCTGAGGAGGAATGCATTCAACCTACTTATCCATTTCAAAGCAACAATATGTGTGACCAACATTAGGAGGTAAGTGGGTTTTCCCTCTTTCTCCAAGAGCTATTGTAGTAGTGGGTTGAGCATGTGTTCAACCTCCCCCTTCCCTTATCTTCTTAGAAGCATGTGAATCATTGCAAGATAATGAGAAATGGAAGCTACTTTGAAGAGCTAGTAAATGGCTTTGTTTGAGAGAATATTGTTCTCCATTTTTTGTGTATGTTAGCTTAGTTTTTTATTTTTTCCAAGAATTTCCTTTGCACAATCTACATTCTTCTTAAGGGAATGTATGTTTCTATATTTATTTTTCTTCCAAGTGTAGCTTGCACATGTTCTATTTTTCTCTTGGGAGGCCCAATTGTTGAAGAATTCTCATTACTTTGTGCCTAATGGATATACAAGGCTACTGGATTCCATGATTAACATGTTGGCCCCATGGTTGCCTTTGCACCAAAAGGTCATCTTGTTAATGCCTAATACAACTGCTAGAGTTAACAGATCCATGGGAGGTAGTTAGTCCATGTCACAAATCTTGAGGGGAGCACTGACCATTTTCCAACAATCTTCCCCTTAGTGCAAATCGAGGGGATTCAAACCCAACACCTTTGGCTCTAATATCAAGTGTATAGACTCTCTGCTTCAGCTGCATTCTTTATGCTCTATACCAATTAACATTCTAAACTACACTATACCAAGTATGACATTGATTTGAAACCAGCAATGGATCCCACTTAGACCTTTCTCTATTTTACTTCCAACATACTTGAGCATTAGCTTCATTTTAGGCTCTACACCAACTAAACTATTATGAACTAGTTCACAATGGTCTAACACCAATTGGAAACAATCTATACTGATTGTAATGAAAGAAATTTTGAGTGTATATACTGTAACTGAGGGTAATTTTCTAAGGTTTAGATTAGATCAATCAAATCAATATAAAATACAAAAACCCAAAGTGATTACAAAGTGCAAAGGAAGTGAAATGTAAAAGAACAAGTATACCTGATAATTGTTGAAGCTTCCATGAATCACCTTCGTAACACCTTCTTACTTGTTGGATAATGCTTTGCCCTCAGATTCGTCATGCGAGCAATCTGCAAATATATGCCTATGTCCTGTAGAAGTTGAAAAACCAACTTCACAATTCCCAAGAATCACCTGCACCTATCACATGCAACAGATATTTAGAACAAAAAATAAATATGTTATGTAAACTCTCAAGCAAGTTTGTGCAAGCAAAAATCAGAATTTTTGATTATTGAGAATAATATTTTACAAATAATACAAAAGCCTTCGAAAAGGCAATGATGCAATAAAGCAGGAAAAAGCAACCCTAATTTTATCTTGAGCAAAAAGGCAGCTCAATAAGATAAGATAAGAATTAAAAGATAATTATCCTAGGAAATAAATAATTACCTAAGTAAACTTATCCTAAAGTGTAATTAAATAATTAATTACACCAATACCCCCCCATAAGTACAACTTAGGGAGAAGCAAATTATTATGCAAATATAAGTCCTGGCAACAAGGCCTGATCAGGTACTCATGTACAAATGCAATGCAAACTAAATCAAAATGGGGTAAAGGAGAAAACCACATGGGAACAAAACTCCTCCCCAAAATAGAATGCAATAAAACTACCTAAGTGATGAAAAATGGAGGACTCCATAAGACCCCCCAAGGACACCATTCATCACAAAGATACAGGAAAGAATCCCCCCATAAGAGAGGAAGAAAGAAACCACAGATCCCCCCCAGAATGAAGTAACTCCAAAAGAAGTGAAGAAACTACATCTCCAGAAAGAAGTGAGAGGGAAGAGATTGAATGAAAGAAATCTCTGAAGGTGGAATAGGTGCAGCCCAAGATGTCTCCACAAAAGCAGGTGTGACCTCAACAAATGAAGAAGCCAAAGTAGATGAAGACTCAATAGAAACCTCCAAAGATGTATGATCAACTAGATCCTGCTGCACTAAAACAAAAGAAGCAACAGGAGGAGGAGGAGATGGAGCAAAAGGCTCAAGAACAAGATCCGAAGTGAGAACAACAATGTTCAAGAAGCCAAATCTCTCCTCTGAATGATGATGCACACGCAAAGTGTGAGGAACAACTGTAGGAACAAAAGCACCACCAGTAGCAAAATCAGTGAAGGAATAAAACCAAGAGGAGTGATCCACTATCCCAGTAGCAATGACTGCTCTACTCTCCAAGTCTTTGATGATAACCGAATCAGGTGTGAACTCCACAGATCTCCCATTTCCCCCATGTGTTATCTGATAGATGGAAAGAAGGTTATGTGTCAAGTGAGGGACACACAAGACATCCTGAAAGGAGTGGTCCCAAAAACTAATAGACCCCTTCCCTGTAACACTCATGTAAGTGTTGTTTCCCATCAAAATGGGAGACATAGTGCAAGGCTCAAAGGAAGTGAACATAGACTATGAAGATGCCCTATGATGAGATGCTCCTGAATCTAGAAACCATCTCCCTGATCCAATACATGAAGAAGCACAAAGAGCATGTCCCTTCATATCTGATGAAGTATGTAAACCAGTTGTGCCTGTGTTATGTTGCTATAAAGAAGAAGAATGAGGAGAAGAAGATGATGCAGACATCCTAGAAGGCAAATCAATCTGATGTTTCTGAAGAAGATGTTTCAACTTATCAATGTCCTTCTTGTAACAATTATGTTCTGCATGTCCTTCCCTCTTGCAATATGCACATGTAGACTTCTCCTTCCTAAATGATTTCCCCTTAGAAGAGGAGGATGAATATTGGGACTCCTTTTGTTGCTCATGAGGTTCAAAATCCTTTTGTTTTTGTTCCTTGCCTTTGCCTATAGAAGCCTTATGATCTATGGGCTCTTGTGATGCAATAAGTGCTTGTGAAGAGGAAGAAGGTTTCACCATACCCATGCTAGCTAACTTAGCTTACTCTCGAGTGAGAGATGAAGCAAAGTCATCAAGAGATGGCATAGTGAATCTCGTACCAAGTGCATCTCTAGTGGCATAAAAGGTAGAAACAAAAACTGAATAATCAGGTCCAAGCTTAGAAAGGATGGACAATATCAACTGAGAGTCTTCTTTCTGAACACCACACTGTGACAACTCTAATCTAAGAGACTTGAGTTTGGTGAAAAACTCCTGGATGCTGTCAAAATCCCTAGGATTTAAGCCAATAAGCTCATTCTCTAACTGAAAACCTCTCATAGTATCTGCTTCCCAAACAAGGACTCCAAAGTATCCCATATCTCATTTGGTGTAGTACAAGATTCAATGTGGAAAAGGAGGTCATATGAAAGAGATAGATATAATGTGCCATAAGCTTCAACACACCTATTAAACCATTTTCTCTTTTCAATAGCACCTGTAGGTTCAATTTCTGTACCCATGGTTACCCTATACAACCCTTTATGTTTCAAGTGAATCTCCATTTATTTTTTCCAACCAAAATAGTTGAATGGAGTAAGGGGTGCAATTTTGTGTAAATCCATGATAGAAAACACCAGTAATATACTCTCAAATTAAAAAAATTCCTCTTGGATCTCAAAAAAAAATTCTGATTGCACGTTTCCCAAGAAAATAACTCAAAAGATAAAGGCTGAGTTCTGACAAATAAATCAGATACCTGGTAAAAATTCTACAAAAAATAGGTCTGAGATCTGAGAAGAGGGCGGAACCAGCTTTCCAACACCTATTTGTTTTCGAAAAACAGAGCCAGGATGCAAAAGTTACGCCTTCCGGAGTGAAAACAACAACTTCTGGCTTGGACAGGCGAAAAAAGCATCAAAACGGAAAAATAAAAAAAAAACACTAGCACCACTGGAACGGCGTCGGAAGCAGATTTCTAGCGATATCTCGTTTTTGAATAACGGAGACCATATGCTCAAGATATGACCATTTTACTAAATATGCTCATTTAGGCTTTAAACCAAAATTTTTATTAATTTAAAGATGAAAAAATTAATAAAATATTTAGCTGAACTTTCATGCACGAAAATCGAGGTAGCACAGAAATCAAAATGGTACAGAAATTGATGCAGACATACGGATCCGTACGGGTTTTTCTGGTAATTGTTTTGAAATTTTCCAAAAACACTAAAAAATTAATTTTCAGCAAACCCTATCATATTTTATATGAAAATAGGGGTTTTTGGGCCTTCTGAGCGCATCTATGGAGTCCATTTTGTACTAGAATGCACTGTTTGAGAGATAAAAGTTGAAATTTCTTAAAAAATGATGAAAAACCCCACTGATTTGACAAAAAAAAAATACTGGAATAAAACCCTTGCACATAAAAAGATGTTGTGAGAGAATATCTTCAAAATACAAATAGGCAGCAATAGATCTGGAGCTCTGATGTCTATGTAGAAGTTAAGAAAAACCAAATTCTGAGTTCAGAATCCACACCGCAAGCAATCACCTATTACATGCAACCAAATATTGGGCAAAAAGAAAGATGTTATGTAAACTCCAAGCAGAGTTTGTGCAAGCAAAAATCAGAATTTTTGATTATTGAGAATAATATTTTACAAATAATACAAAAGCCTTCGAAAAGGCAATGATGCAATAAAGCAGGAAAAAGCAACCCTAATCTTATCTTGAGCAAAAAGGTAGCTCAATAAGATAAGATAAGAATTAAAAGATAATTATCCTAGGAAATAAATAATTACCTAAGTAAACTTATCCTAAAGTGTAATTAAATAATTAATTACACCAATATGTCCTACACCAAGCTTTGAAGGATTTGCATAAAATGTCTAAAGCCTATGCCTAAATGCCTATGATTGACAATGTCTATGCCTAAACAATGCTAAGACTTTATTAAATAAAAGACAATAATTGTAATGAGAAGCCTAAGTGTGCAAGTGCAAGAGTGTATAAAGTGAATGCATGTAATCGCAAAGTGAGAGGAAAATGGCATTTTATAGAAAATTCCATTTTGAATAGACGGGTGAGCTTGCATTCTGACCAAAACCTAAAATGAAAGATCCAGATTAAATCTGAGAATCCCTAATTAGGGTTAGGGAAAATTAGTAAATTGAACGGTCAAGATAATATCTCAGATAATTGGATCGATGGTGGATAATAAATGAGATAAATTAGTTAGAAAATACGGATTTTCAAAAATCAAGAAGATAAAGACTGCCTAATTTATGAGATTCAAAAAATCAAGAAGATAAGAGTTGGACTGAAGATCAGATTTGGAAAATCAAGAATCTGCCCGATTACTTGATTTTTGGAAGATTATTTACTATTTTGAATTAAATTAATTAAAAATAATGATTTTGTGAGACAATAAATAATCTTTTTCAGATTATTTACCAAAATGGACTGACAGTTAAGAATGAGATGACATTTAAATAATTTCATTTATTTAAAATGGAGAATCAATAATTTGACAATTAAATAATTAAAGATAATTATTTAATTTAGCGAGATAAGATTAATTAATTAAATAAATTAATCAATTTATTTAATTATGACAGTCAGTGACATACTAAATAAATTTATAAAATTTATTTGTTGTATCCCGAGGAAGAAATATATGATAAAGAGATGATTAAATAAATTAAAAATTTATTTAATTGAGAACTTAGACAATTAATGACGTATTTAATAAATAAATAAAATTTATTTATTTAATAATCATGAAGAATAAAAGGACATGAATTAATTAAACAATTATGAATTATTTAATCAATAATCGAATGTGGATGAAGTACATAATTAAGTGTCATAATTATGCTAGGACGAAAGTGGTAAAAATGAAGCTTGTAGGCCTAGGTCATTTTTAGGTGTCTACATTTGCCCCTCTTTGTCATAATGTAGCATGTCGCATTGTGAAAAAGAAAATAAGTCAAAAATATGCCTTAGTAAAGGTATGGAGTATCATTGCCCCCTTGGAAATTTTTTCAAATTTTGGGTCGATGACAGAAAAATTTGTAAAGGGTCTCGATAAATCAATTCGATGACTAGAAAAACAATGGCACAGTCGGGTTTGAATTCTAAAATGTTTAAGGTAGGTAATGAGGAAGTCAAAGTTGGTCAAATGAGCCTCCAGTAATAACCTTGTTTGAAAAATGTCATTTTTACTTTATAAATAGGTTGACAAAGGGGTAAAAGTCAATTCATTTCTACTATTTACTTTGCAAACTTCGAGAGCCCAGAGCGAAAAGGAGCGTAGCGAGGATGGTTATTCCAGTGATAGAGCATCATGGCAAGATCGTACGGACATTCCGACAGCCAGAGGGCTCAGAGCTTGTGGTATGTATCCTTGTCTTGCAGCTTTGTAATTTTTTTGTTTTGCATGCTAAATTTAAGTTTCTAGGGCAAACAACAACTGTGCCGCAATGCAACTGCATTCGCATAAGCTGCAATGGTCCACGCGTTTGATACATATGATGTGTTGTGACGGGAATGACCAGCTAATTGTAGGTTGGGTGAGGTGTTGCGACACATTTGATAAAAAAATGTGACACAATCACCTAACTGAATCACATATGAGTATTGAAATGCTGCAAGTGTCATTTTGTGCCACAATTGCACATTTTAGCGACGCATTCGCCATCCTTTGTCGCAATTACCAAAATTTGTGACGCAATTTGCCAAAATGCAATGCAACTGTCATGTTGCGATGCATTTGAGGATTTGAGAAACACATTTGAATATTTGCGATGCAACTGAAAAAACATGATGCATTTGATTTTTTTTCTTTTCTTTTACTGAGACCAAATGTGATACTTGTGAAACCGTTAATGTTTTTGATGATGCTAATAGTTGTCTAGAAAATACTGATATATTGTTCACCTTTCTGTAGAGGCAGCTTACCCCTATCTACACGCGAGAGAGCAGGCCAACCACATTTCAGTTTTCTGACCAGCTGAGCCTGCGGGAGCAATGCCAATTGATGCAACTAGGGTTGTTCTATGTTGCCTACATGCCCACTATTCGGGTGAGCAGGGGATTACTGATTGCGCTATGTGAGCGTTGGCATTCGGAGACTTGCTCATTCCACCTTCCAATAGGTGAGGCTACCATTACTCTGAAGGATGTCTACCGGATCCTGTGAGTGTCAATCTGAGGGGAGCAGATCGTCTACGATTCTTGTCATGGCGAGCAGACCTTTTGAGTGTACTACCATGATCAGGGTGCAGGATTGGGCATCTAGGGTTATGAGATCAGATGGGAGTTCATGGCAGATCACTATGGTCACTTTAATGCATTCTTGCGACTCTGATTGGGGGGATCTTGATTCCCTATCATCGAGGACATGGATTTTCTATTGGCTAGGGAGATGTCTTGGTTGGCATGAGACAAGACAGGACCATTTATGCTTGGGGTCCTTGCTTACTAGGGACACTCTACCATCAACTGCATGATATTTCCTATAGGAGAGGAGAGAGCATCTCGTGTGGGACTACATTGATGATGATATGGGCCTAGGAGCACATATCCATATTTTGTCTGCCGATTGACAGACCACAGTTGGATGACGGTATGCCCTATGCTTATTACTATGCTGGTGCCTTGCAATAGACCTAGATGGGTGAGACAGGTTGTTGGTGGCATCAAATTGACATGATGATTTCCTTTATCTAGAGGTTGTATCGAGACTGCAGACAATGGGATGATGAGGTAGACCACTTGAGTTTGTGCAAGTAGTACATATATTTGATTGGCAGGATGGTGCAGACTTCATTGATCATTGAGATGTATTTACCATAGCGTGTCCTAAGGTAGTTCAGAGAGTAGTAGGGTGTACCTGCAGGGATAGCTGAGTATGCCCACTCTTCCAGAGAGTATGCTTGGGGACCAGCCATTCTAGTGGCCTTCATGGAGTAGCAGATTGATGGGCTAGTAGCCCAAGCATGGGGATGGAGGGGAGGAGCAGACGATTATGACTTATGGTGGCAGACACATAGGCTAGTGTCATTGATGAATCTGGATGGGCCAACATCAATGGATAGCCGATTAGTGATTCCTCATGTGTTGTAGGCTAGGTGAGGTGGAAGGGGTACAGATGGAGGTAGGGGGAGAGGCAGAGGCAAAGATAGAGGCAAGGGTGGAGACAGGGGCAGAGACGGAGGCAGAGGTGGGGATGATGGTAGAGACGGTCGGAGGTGATGGCAGGATGGGTAGAGACAAGTCTAGAGGGTGCGCCCATGTGTGGCGAGAGTAGAATTAGACGCTATCATCGAGGTTGGTGAGGAGGGAGAGAGAGAGGAGCAGCCCCAATAGGATGGAGAGGGTAAGGAGAGATGGGAGGAGGAGGTGGCAGAGGATGTGGTGGAGGATGTGGTGGAGGTGGAGAGGTAGGAGGAGGGGGTGGAGGTGGAGGGACAGGAGGAGGAGGTGGATGTGGAGGGACAGGAGGAGGAGGTGGTAGAGGATGTGGCAGAGGACAATGATGATGAGGATGATGCCATGGATGATGCTGAGAGACTCCTTAGATGGCGGATGGTGGAGGGAGAGGAGGAGATACCCTCCAGTTCAACATTGCCTCAGGATGCCACAACAGATTAGAGGGTGGCTGATTTATAGTGGAGATTAAATGAGAGTATGGCACATGTCAGGGCACTGCAGGCATAGCTAGAAGTGGCTCAAGTAGAGCGAGATTAGGTAGTGATCCGCTAGCAGGACTCAGCTCAGTGGTGCACACAGTTTGCAGCATTATGCATAGGGCCTATAGGGGACATGGCTCATGAGTTGGCTAAAGTGAGCACATGATTGGGGTAGTATCAGACATTATATGAGTAGGCAGTGCCACCTAAGCGATGAGATCCTACCACGTCACAGTCATAGACAAGGACAGGCAGTGGCCACAGATCAGGTAGTGCTAGTGGAAGTAGGAGTCACACCAGTGTCAGAGGATCTACCTCGATAGGGCACACATCAGTGCACAAGTCACATCACTCATGCTGGCACACCCCGAGTCACCATTCGGGTCACAATCATGGGTCGACTGGTTCAGTGTAGAGGTCAGCACATGTACAACCACCAGTGATCGATCCATCTACTTTTCAGAGTCAGGCCGTAGTGACATCACAGGTATCCATTTCCATAGAGATGACACCTTCCTTCGCAGTTCCACTAGTGGCACAAGTAGAGGTTACGACACGTCCACCTATCGGTTCATTCCTAGTTTCAGAGTTGCAGCCACCACATTCTTCACCACAAGGGGATGATGAGAGTCTACCCTAGGGGCATTTTGTTATTATGACACACTATGTATAGATTATTGAGTCTGTGAGCTCTATTTTTGGGATATCCCATGACTTTATCATGTGACATTGTACATTTTTGAGATGATACTATATGATGATGCAGTTTTGATGTGGCCTACATGTGTTATGTGATGCTCTTTGATTTAATGTATTATGATATGTATGATGTATGATGTTGATTTATGATGTAGCATGTATGTCCTATGATGCTTATTTATGATTTTATGCCATGATGATACAATGATTACTTATGTGAGATGATGATGATAATGATGTGCATAATGTATTTAGTAAATGGATGTCATGTTGTTGATTATGTTAATGCACTTGTTTGTGATTATGTATATGATTTAATGTTGTGGATTATGTATTTATGGACCTAATGCAATGTTTATATGATCATGTATGTCCTTATGTTTTTGGATGTCACAAGATATCATCGTGAGATGGACGAGAGTAGATGACCAAACTAACAAGAGAAAATGACCCGACTGAAGAAGAGAAGATGACCGTACCGATGAAAATGCATGTTAATTCCTAGACCAAATCCTTCAAAGCTTTACCATAGGACATTAGTATTTATTTCTCTTAATCATCATTGGGCAGACTATTGTAATGGCCAAGAAACACCATGATATGACATAGATCAAGGTGTGCAAGGTTGTACCATCATGTAAGACAAGTAGTCGCAGATGAGGATGATCATGACTCATACTAAGCATGTGATTTCCCCAGTCATTTTGTCATAATCAACCTTAAGAAGAAAAAGACAAGGACAAATCATGAAATGTCATTGCTTCTCTAAATCCTGTTTCCAGGATATCCCTGAGGAACTAGCAACATGATTGCCAAAATATAAAAAAATAGAGCCCTTATCATGATACGTCATTGTTTTTCTAAATCCCAAAATCAGGACCTCGCTGAGAAACTAGTAGTCATGCATGCCAATCGTTATGATACGTCGTTGCTTCTCTAAATCCTATTATTGGGATCTCGCAGAAAAACTAATAACATGATAAAAAGCCAAAAGACAATGTCAAGTGTTTGCCAAGTCCATCTAGATATCCATTGTTTTGATGTGAAGATGTCATGTTTGATAATGATGAGATGCTAGAGTGTCAAAGCATTGATGCCCAAATGACAAATGTCCAAAATTTCCAAATTCAGGAAGAACACATCCTGAATAATGTTGATGTCGAGAGGATTTGATCCCTAATAGTCGAAAGGGGTTCCTCAAGATGATGACGATGCCTAGGAAGGACCCATCCTAAGGCATAGATGACAAATTTGGTTCTTCAGAAAGACATATCTAAAGAAAAAATCAATGTTAAGAGGAGTGATCCTTAGATGCCAAGAGGATCCTGCGAAATGTCGAATGACAGTGATAATGCCTAGGAAGGACAGATCCTAAGGCATGAATGACCGAGGCTATCTTTCAGAAGGACACATCTGAAGATTAACCTAAAGTTGATAGTTTGATAGGTTATGATGATTTGACCTACTTTGACCGAGTTTTACTTGTGTTTGACTATATGTCGATATTGTCATGATGATATGATTGACCTGTTGATGAGATTGTCATATTGAAATAACTGATTGTCATGATTTTTTCTTAGGAGTTTACCCATTTTGGAGTGATTCACTTTGTCTCAAAGATATTCTAATGTGTGTGCCAGTGTAGTGTCATGAACCCTAATGGACTGACCTAGTGTGGCCTCAGGGGCTCATCAACAGATGGTCTTGCCTACATCATACACTCAGAGACCTCGTAATTCAACACAACCAATGACTTTGTCCAAAGGAAAAAATTTTGAATCATGATTTTATTCTGACAAACCTAAATGGACTCACCTAATGTCTCGGGGACTCAAATGTGAGTCATGCCTACGTAGCAAATGCACAGAGACAACGTAGTTCAGACAATGACAAAGACTAATTGATATGACTGACTTTGACTCCATTTTTAGGATTTTGACATTGATTTGGATGTTTTTGTGTTTTTCTTCAAGACGTTTTATGATTTTTAGGTCTTTCTTTAGGACATTTTATGATGTTTTTGGTCTTTTTTCAAGACTTTTTGCGATGTTTTTGTCTCTTTTCAAGACTTTTTATGATGTTTTTGTCTTTTTTCGATGTTTTGTCTTTTTTTAGGACTTTTTGCCAATTGCCAAATCATGTGCAACATCCAGCTATAGTTTCATGATGAAAAATTTGCCCCAGTCAGATCCAAGACTTAGCCATTTTTTTTTTAAGGAACATGGACGAAATGCTGCTGGTTTTCAAGATGGACAGTCGTAAGGACTTGATGTCAATTGTTTATTAACCATGACAGGTAGGATGGTATGGTGGTGATATGCATGATAATGGTGGAAATACCTTTCATCCTAGGCTAAGGCAGACAAAGTGATAATAGATGGCAGAGCAATGATTGATTGTGCATGGTGCTTGTTTGCCAAGTTTTCACTATGGTACTTATCTAAAGCGCCTGTTTTCCATGTTTTCACTATTGGAAAACATTTTTCTCTTTACTATTTTTGTCCTTTTCCTTATTTTTTTGATGTTGCCAAGATGCTTGTTTGCCAGGTTTTCATCAAGGCAACAATTTTTTACTATTTTTACAATTTTTTTGTATTTTACGGTTTCCAACTCAATCCTCTGATGCTAGGCATAGAACCTTTAGAGATGTAAACTGTTGATGGCCTCTATCAGTTGTTCTCCATCTGGTGTGGCCAGCTGATAAGCTCTAGAACTAAAAGAAGATATGATAATGTAGGGACCCAACTAGTTTGGTTCAAACTTTCCCAGCTTTTCTTTGTCATCTTGGTTCTTGGGGTTCTGCATGAGAACTAGGTCACCAATGTCAAACTTTCTGACCATAACCTTCTTATTGTAGCTGCGACAAAGACGGTTTTGATATACTTGGAGATGGTTCAGTGAATTTTGCCTTCTTTCTTCCAGCATTTCTAGCTCGTGCAAGCATGATTGTCGATACTCCTCTTCATTAGTTAGACCCTTCAGGGAGACTCATAATGAAGGAATTTCAACCTCAATGGGCAAGATGGCCTCAGCGCCAAAGACTAGGGCAAATGGAGTGGCTCATGTAGGCATACGAATGCTAGTTCGGTAAGCCCATAGAGTAGGGTTGAGTTGTATATGTCAGTCATGACCAGCATCGTTGATAGTTTTTTTGAGGATTTTGACAATGGTTTTATTTGATGCCTCAGCTTGACCATTTCCTTGTGGGTAGTAGGGAGATGAAAAATGGTGTTGAATGTGAAATCGCTCACATAACTCCCAAACGTCTTGGTTTTTAAACGGACATCCATTGTCAGTGATGATTGATTGCAGAAGGCCATATCAAAAAATGATGTAGTTAAGGATGAACTTGGATATTTGTTTGCTGGTAATATATGTCAATGGGATGGCTTCAATCCACTTCGTAAAATACTCAGTGGCGATGATAATGAATTTGTGGTCGTTGGACGAGGTTGGATGAATTTTACCCACGAGGTAGAGTCCCCATTGAGCGAAGGGCCAAGGAGAAGTGATTGGTTGAAGTTCCTATGCTGGAGCATGGATCAAATTGCTGTGAATCTAACATTTGTGACAAGTCCTCACATATTCAATTGCATCCTTTTCAATGGTTGGCCAATAATACCCAAATCTTGTTAAGGTTGTATGTGCTTTGTTGGTGTCAAGAAATCTAAGGAGGGTGTCATTAAAACTACATCGGTAAAGGGTGTCAGTAATGATGGCATACTTTGCAGATTTTCGGATGGACTTCCTTTAGTTATTGGATAGGTTCAGTGGAAGGGTTTGAGATTTTAGGTAGTCATAAATATCTTAATACCAGAGAGAGTTGGGACCAACAAGTTCGCAAACCATTTGTGATTCTGGGATATCATATGTCGGCATTAAAATTTGTTCTATTAAGCACTCAAATTGTGACACATTTTGAGGGATGATCCAAGAGAGAACTAATAGTAGCCATTGCATCAACTGCCTTATTTTGTGTCCTGAGGATTTGTTCAAAAGAAATAAATTGGAAGTATGTCAAGAAACTATCCACCATCCTCTTGTAGGGAAGCAACTTCTCATCCTTTGTTTAATAGTCATCATTCACTTGGTTGATAATGAGTTGGGAATCCCCAAATACAAGCAATGTTTGAATTTTCCATTTAATTGCCATTTTGAGACCTGTGACTAGTGCTTCATATTCGACAATGTTATTTGTACAAGGGAAAGCGATCTAGAATTCCTTAGGAATTGAATCCCCCTGTGGTGTGATAAACAAGATTCCAGCGCCTGAGCCATGACCAGTATGAGATCCATCAAAATATAGCTTCTATGGTACTGTCGTTTCCACATGAAAAATGGACTCATTGGGAAAATCAGTTACTAGTGGATGAGTGACTTGAATCGGTGCATCTGCTAGTTGATCTGCTATTACCTATCCTTTTATTTCCTTATGCTTGACATATTTTATGTCATACTTGCTTAGTATCATGACCCATTTTGCCAACCGGCTTGTTAATGCCGCCTGACTTAAGAGATATTTCAGTGGATCAATCTTGGTGACCAGTTTTATCTGGTGACTGAGCATATAGTTTCTTAGTCTTTGGGATGCAAAGACAACAACAAGGCATGCATGCTCAATGTTTGTGTAGTTCAACTCATACCCTATCAGTGTGCAGCTGATGTAATAGATGGCTCTTTCTTTTCCTTCATAATCATTTTGTGCTCGTAATGCCCCCAGTGCTGAACTAGTAGTCGAGATGTATAGGATCAATGGCTTTCCATGAATTGGAGGCATGAGGACTAGTGTTGATAGTAGGTAATCTTTTATTTGCTAAAAGGATTCTTGACATTTATCTTTCCATACAAAGGGGATACCCCTGCGCAATAGATACTGGAATGGGTGACACTTATCTGCCAATTGGGCTATGAAACGCTAAATAGATTATACTCTGCTTTGTAGAGTTCTGAGTTCACTGATTCCTATGGGTAGAGGCATGTCTATGATGGCTTTGACCTTTGCTGGATCAACCTCTATGCCTCTTCGAGAAACTATGTATCCCAAGAGTTTTCCTAATGTGACCCTGAAAACACACTTCTTAGATTTAGCCAGACTTCGTACTCTTCAAGTCTCTTGAAAATTGTGTCAAGCACCTTCAGATAATCTTTCCTGGTTACTGATTTGGCCAATAGGTCATCTACATAATCTTCCATTATTTTGTGCATCATGTCATGGAAGATTGTGGTCATAGCCCTTTGATATGTGGCACCTACATTTTTGAGACCAAATGGCATGACATTCCAACAATATGTACCCCATGGGCAAGTAAATGTCATTTTGTGCTAGTCTTCAGGAGCAATGTGAATCTAATTATAGTCAGAGAAACCATCCGTGAGGGATAACATCTTATATCCTGCTGTGAGGTCAACTATGATGTCAATGTTTGGCAAAGGAAAGTCATCCTTTGGGCATGCTTTATTTAGGTCTTGAAAGTTTGTACATACGCGGATCAGCCCATTTGGTTTTGTTACCGGCACCAGGTTAAAAATCCATTCAACGTAGTCAATAGACCATATGAATCCGATGTCTAGTAATTACTTTAGCTTGGCCTTGACCAATAGAGCAACTTGAGGGTGCATTTTCCGCAACTTCTACTTGACTGGTTTAGCATTAGGTAATAGTGGAAGATGGTGCAGAACCAGTTCTGGGTCCAATCCTGGCATGTCAGCATAGGACCATGCGAAGTTGATTTTTCATTTTGCAAAGAATTTATGAAATTATGATCTCTTGTCTTTAGTTAATGATGCAGCAAAGAGGACCATCTTGGGATTTTCTACAGTTGATATGTTATCCTCTATTGTGTCTTCAATAAGCATAGCCGATTTCTCATGTTGCACTAGGAGAAAGTCCAGTCCTCCATCTTTGAGTGCCTCAGAGAGGTTTTCACCCGTAGATACGTCCTTTATTTTTACTATTTTATCATCAAAAGGTGCCTTTCGGTTTTCACCTAGAGATGTTTCATTTTTTATTTTAATCTTATTTTTACTTTTGCAACTAGAGGACGGAGTAGTCTAGCCGAAATATGTCATGCAGTCTAAATCAATGGCAAATCCTGATTTTTGGTCCCCAACGGTTATGCCTTCTCGTAATCCCATAAATTTAGCAATTGCCTCATCATTCTGAAATGTGTCCAGGGCTAGCAATCCTTGTTGATCCCAATCAACTAGCTCAGGGTAAACTAAGGAAATGCCATCATCAATGTTGGTGAATTGAGGTGAGGATGCAGACAGCATGCAGATGTATTCAGTGATGTTGTAGATGAGATTATCATCATCCAACTCTACATCAAACTCTATCCAATATTCTCCTTCACCAGTGTCATATTCGTTGTCAAAATAAGGGGTGAAGGTTTTAGAGCCCTGATTGTCAATATCGTCTGATACTTTAGATGGATTGGACTGAAAGGGTTCAGATGATGGGTGTTATACGTCATGGGAAGTGGTAATGGGACTTTGACTATTTGGTGCCTGTTCAATTTTTAATGTTTTCCAAAACCATTGTTCAGAGGTCAATTCCCTTTGTTCAACAAACAAATCATCAAGACAACCATCACTTAGGGATCGTTCTAAGCCAAATTCCCACTCTTGGGAGTCAGTTTCGGTGAGGGTTTCCTTAGTGTTCTCTACACTTTTCGAAGCATGTACTCACTCACTCGAAAGTCCAATGATACATCAATCGTCATTGTCAGGTGATCCAAACCCATATCCAAGATACTTCAGAATTTGAAAAGTTTCTATGGGTTCCCTTCGGCCAGTTTTATTTCTTCCTAGGCCACTAGTACCATTGTAGCCTTTAGCCTTCATTATTTCATAACCCTTGCCATACTTTCACACTGGTAATGTGGTTAGTGTGACAATATCCTTATAGATCCATCCTATAATGTCAACAAGGTCTTCATTACTCATGTCTCCCCACTTGATAAAAACTATTTTTAATGGAACTTTGAAAGTTTCCCTGGGTTCCATTCTGAAACATGGCCAACCATATATCTTTGGAGACTTGGGTATTGTTGTTATGTTGTATGTTGTATTTAGTTTGAACTCTCCACAGCCGAGGTCCTAGATTTTAACAGTGGATTTAGTCTTAGGGTTTGACAAAGGTAGTGGTGTGGTGGAAGATGTGGATGGAGCTAATGCGGAAAATGATGTGAGTGTGGATGGATCAATGTATTTGGATGACCAAAAGCCAGGTGCTTCCTAATTAATAGGCACTCAGTTTTTAGAAATACCCCTTAGGTTGGTACAATATTGGAAGGGGTCGGGGTCTCCATATATGGTTATTTTCATGCCATCAAATGGAAACTTTAGGCATTGGTGATATGTGGATGGAACAACTTTTAAGGCATGAATCCATGGATGGCCTAGCAAGATGTTATATGGTAGTTCCAAATCCAAGACTTGGTAGGTTGTGTCCACAATGACTGGTCCCACTCTGATAGGGAGTGAGATAACGCCACGTGAAGAGCGTTCCTTGTCATCGTATGCTTTGATCACTATACTCTTTGTTGGGTCTATGCATGCATCAGAGAACCCTAAAGCCTTAACCAGTTTGAGGAAGCATATTTTCAATCCTACTCCATCATCTACTAAAACCCGTCTAACTTTGTGCTTGCGGATAAAAGTTTCTAAGTGCAATGCATCATTTTGGTTGGTTTTAGGTGATGAGTAATCTTGATCTGAGAAGGTGACGTGGTGAGGCGTAGTGAGATATCCCACCATGGTTTCAAATTGATTGACATCAATGTCCTTGGGGACCGATGATTCGAGTAAGGTTTTATCTAGGATATCTTTGTGTGCGGGAGATATACGAAGCAACTCAAGTATAGAGATTTGTGCGGGAGTCTTTCCTAGCTGGTCGATGAGGTTGAATTGACTTTTGGGTTTCCATTGCTTTGTGGTCAAGATAGGTTATGGCTATTTAGCAAATGGGCCAAGTATGGTTATTTTGGGTTGTCTAGTGGGAGGCGGACCAGCTATAATAATCTTGCCACTACGAGTAGTAGTGTTACATTGGGTGCTCTCCTAACTGTAATGGTATTGATGTATTCATTGTTAGTTCAGACATTATTTATATTAGGTCCACTAGAATAGTTGTACTTGACTCAGGCAAAGTCAGCTTGATTATTGTGCATTTGTGGACTTGACGTGGAAGCCTTATGAGAACCATGGTCCTGTAGTGGATTCTTATGGATAGTATGATCTGAATTGGAGGCAAATTGAGATCCACCTACTTCATTGATGCGACTTTGAATAAGATCTTGTATTAGGCTTTTCAATTGTCGACAGTTAGAGGTTGTATGTCCTTTTGCTCAATGGTATTCGCAAAATGCATTGTCATTCCACCATGCTGGTTTGAATTGTCCTGGGTCATATGGTTTTGGTTCTTGGAGTGTAATGAAACCATTCTGGAGACATTTCTTAAGGACTTCTTCAATGGGTTCACCCAAAGAAGTGTATGTGCAACCTTTAGGAAATTGTCTCGTCTAACGGTATTGTCCCTGATTATTTTTACCATTTTGATTGTTTGAAGGGACATTAGTAGGGGGTGTTGATGTCATTGTTGGTTTGTTTTTTTGTTGAATCCCTTTTAGGCCTAGTACAAGACCCACAATGTTTGCAGTCTTGGCATCAACAACACCATCAAATTTGTAACGTCTTTATTTTTTATCTAGTATTTATTCTTGTCAGTGGTTCGATTGACATTTGCATTTTTGGAACCATATCATAATTCTCCCTTTGCGATAAGGGATTTCTCAATCTGGACCCCTTTTTTGACTAAATCTATGAAGTTTGTGCAATAATGTATTTGCAATGCATATTTTAGAGGCCCTAGAAGTGTTTGGACAAACATGTCAACTTTCTCCCTTTCGGGGATGTCAATGTGACATCGACTAACAAGGCTTCTCCATTTTTAAAAAAATGGGATAAATGTCTCTCCAACATCCTCTTGCGTGAGAGTGCACAAGCTAGTGATAGAAGTATCCATGTCGATGTTGTATGCATAATTTTTTATGAATTTTTGTTTAAGCTCATCCCATGTCTAGATATCCTTTTGCATGGAAAACCATTCAAGGGCAGGACCTGCCAGACTTTTAGAAAAAAGTATCATTAAGTATGTTTGTTCATAGGCGATGTCCATACAATTGGTTGCAAATTCACGAACATGTTCAATGTGATTTATCTTGCCTCTGTATTTTGTGAAATTGGGTGACACATATCTCGGAGGAAATGGACGCATGTATAAGCTCATGCCGAATGGGTATACATTTAGGTCATATGATATTTCTGATTTCTTGCCTGAAATGTATATGTTTTGAATAGTTTTTTCTACCCCCATCAGTCTTGTTTGGAGGGCATCCATAACAAGATCATTTGTGTTTCCGTACATTGTATTTCTTGGTACACCATAGGTTCCCATTTGTTGTGTGTGAATACTGGTGTATTGTGGTGATATGGATTGTTGTGATATGAATGATGTGTGTAGATTGACGTGTTGTTGATATTGAAAGTTATGATTGGGTGTATGTTGGTGAGTATGAATGTTAGATGAGTAGGTTGGGATGTGTCCCCCAGCCATGTGTGTCATTATCTGGGGAATATGATGACCATGAACGTTATGATGTGTTAATGGTGCCATGGGTTGTGTTACTTGGCCACCTTGTGTGAATTGTTGGGTTTGCACAAGGGGAATGTTTGTATTTGTACCTTGGGAGGCAATGACATGTGACTGTGTTGCCGTGTTAACATTTGGTTGTTGTCCTTGGATAAAAATGCATCCCTTTCCCCCTCCCAAAGGATTTTGTGAAATACCACTAAGCGGATATGTAGAAGGTGTACTCATTGTAGTAGATGTAGTTGTCAAGGGGGGGTTGTTGTGACCTTATGATGCCCCCATGGCATTTATCATGGTGGTAAAGAGAGGATTGGAGTAATTTTCCCATATTGTTGAGGAGCCAAGAGTGGTTCCAGCCGATTGGGATAGTGTCGTGGATGTTGTGGGCATTGTGGAAGATTGTGATCCTCCAATAGATGTAGTATTTATTGTGTTGGAGGTAGCATGCACTATCGTTATGGTGTCAAAGAAGGTATTGCTCATAGTGTTTGGAGGTTGACCACTATGTGACATGTTACGCATGTTGTTGTCATTAGGGTTTGGAGGTGTTGATTGTATTGTGGTAATATCGAATCACTGGGTTAATTTGGCTCCTTGAATCAAGAGTATGGCCACGTATTTGTCTCTGTCATAAAGGACCATTGTTTCAACAAATTGAGAGGCCTCTAGGTCTTGTACTGCTACCTCTAATTTTTCCTCGAGTATTTGACCATACTCATCTTTATGCAAGAATGGTTCAAATGGACTGTTTGATGAGGATGGTGTTGTCGTTAGAGGTTGATTGTTTGTATTTCCAAATGGATTATCAAAGGTCCAGTTTGGGTCATACGTTGGATTGTTGACAGTGGACGTGGGGTCTTGCTAAAAGTTTGCCATTTGTCTTTGTTATTTTTGAAGTCTAGTTTCCACCATAAATGAGATTGCTCAAATGAAAAGAAATGACAACTAAATGCAGTGATGACACTATGCAAGGTCTAAATTCCAAATGACAACTAGGATGACTAATGTTTTTGGATTTTTGTGAATAGGATATGCAATGTGAAGACTTAAAATGCAATTTAAGACAAGGGTACCTAAGCACTTCTAAGCTCAAACTTTGTTTTCGATTTTGGTTACTAGAGGACTTTGTTGAAAATGACAAGGTGACAAGGTCAAAATGACTAGTGAATTTTCCTAACTAGAATTTTGAGTTGGAAAATCCCACAAAAGAGGACAATGACTGAAAAAAGGGTTTGATAACTTAGTCCAAAAGAGCCTAGTTTTGAAAGCAATGATGTTGCAAATTGTGCTGAGATTTACGTAATCCTAACGATGCAAAATGTGAACCTAGGGACAACCTAATGCCAAATGTATGCAACTAAAAAAATAATGAAGGATGAAACCTATGGTGATGAATGCAAACTAATGGTCAAGACTTTGAGCAATTTCAAGCTTGGTTTCAAACAGAGTCTCCTTGGAAACAAACGTTTGACAAGATGAAGACTTCAGATTTGAGTTTGTGTGAAGTTTTAAATTGTGACAGGAAAATGCGTCATTTGAGGTTTCAATTGTGTCGTATTTTTGCGAATACCACTCAAGTTGAGCAAATGAGACTCAAAATTAGACAAATGCAACTAAATTTCTTAGATGCAACTCAATGACAATCAATTGCATCTCGGTTTTGCGAATGCGACTCAGGTTGAGAAAATGCAACTCGGAATCAAACAAATGCGACTCAATGACAGTTAGTTGTGTCACGACGCATGCATATGTGGTATTTGAAAGGTCAAATGTGTTTTAACAGAGTGATTGCGATTCATAAAGTTAAATGCGGTTTGACAAATGCGACACAGTTTGTAAAAAAAAAGAGTTTTTGTTTTGTCATTTTTGATGGAAAATTTGAGCTATTTGATACTCAGCGTTTTGTTTGGAGCTGTAAATGTGATAAGTCCAGAAAGCACTTGACAAGCACAATGTTTTAAATGTAAGCAAACACACATTAGATAAGCATAATCCTAGGTTAGGCCATGACAGTATTCACTAGATTCCATGCGGGTTTCCCCAACCGCATATCTTTAGCGTGTGAATTCTAAAGCTTGGCTACACGGGCTCCCCCTTATAGTGCACTCTCTTCTTAGGCCAACCAAGCTTCCAACCCCCATGAAACTCCCATGGCGAGTTGATCACCTCTACCACAAACTGCAAAAGTGTGGATGCCTTCACATCGACCGGTGTTGCGCTAGCAAATATAAGGTTTTTGGCTTACTACACAAAAGTTTTTAGTTTGGGACCCCTATTCAAGTGGCCATACATGGGGCAAGAGATTAATCACCATTAAGGTGGCACTCTAGCCTGAAGAGGTTAAGCTCAATAGGGTTTAAGGGAGTACAACTCTGCCCATATGACACATCCGCACTCGCAATCTTAGGTTTTTCATTAAGATTTACATTTATATACTGGTCGGGGCTAGCTTGGCCTTAGCTCCATTTCCGGTTTGAGTTGCGTTGGGGTGATGAAATCCCTAGGTAGGCCCAATTTCTAGAGTTGGTAACCGCTTCTCTTACACCCAGGATTTCCTGAAAGCGCAAAGGGAGAGGATACTCCGATATACCAAATGGTCAGGTAAGAACAGATAAAAATGAGTATGGGTTTTTGATCACCAAGTTTTCACAAGGTGAGAGCATACTCCCTTATCATTTTACAAACACATTCAAACATAGAAAACAAAGGTTTGTTTTAATTGCACCAAAAATAAAATTTGAGTTACACTACTAAAAATGCAAGCACATTTTTTTAATGTCTAGCCTTTGACAATTGAACCTACAAGACAATCCGTTAGTAGTTTTAGTGTTTGTCTTCAACCCACGAAAAGTAACTGCCAATAAGCTACAAACCTTGATTAATAATAGAAAACCTTATGCTAGGCAGCATGTAGGAAATAACCAGGTTAAAAAGAAACACAGAAAACTACAAAAGAAAAGAAAATCGAATGTAAACTAACAAAAAATCTTACTAGTCAAGTGCATCACGATAGAGCGATTGCGTCGCTCTGTGTATCAGATGCATCTTGATATTTCAAATACGGCTTTACCTAGGTCAATTGTGTCATGAAAGAGCGATTGTGGCTTTTCTGTTCTCGAATGCATTGTGATGCATCAGATGCGTCACGATTTTTTTAAAAAAGCGGTTGCGTTGCTCCATACCTATACCTGCAAAATAATAGAAAACACAAAAACCGCATGGAAATAACAAAAAAAATGGAGTCGGGTTCACCAATGTAACTGAGGGTAATTTTCTAAGGTTTAGATTAGATCAATCAAATCAATATAAAAAACAAAAACCCAAAGTGATTACAAAGTGCAAAGGAAGCAAAATGTAAAAGAACAAGTATACCTGATAATTGTTGAAGCTTCCATGACTCACCTTCGCAACGCCTTCTTACTTGCTGGATAATGCTTTGCCCCTAGATTTATCATGCGAGCAATCTGCAAATATATGCCTATGTCCTACACCAAGCTTTGAAGGATTTGCATAAAATGTCTAAAGCCTATGCCTAAATGCCTATGATTGACAATGTCTATGCCTAAACAATGCTAAGACTTGATTAAATAAAAGACAATAATTGTAATGAGAAGCCTAAGTGTGCAAGTGCAAGAGTGTATAAAGTGAATGCATGTAATCAAAAAGTGAGAGGAAAATGGCATTTTATAGAAAATACCATTTTGAATGGACGGGTGAGATTGCATTCTAACCAAAACCTAAAATGAAAGGTCCAGATTAAATCTAAGAATCCCTAATTAGGGTTAGGGAAAATTATTAAATTGAATGGTCAAGATAATATCTTAGATAATTGGATCGACGGTGGAGAATAAATGAGATAAATTAATTAGAAAATAAGGATTTTCGAAAATCAAGAAGATAAAGGCTGCCTAATTTTTAAGATTTGAAAAATCAAGAAGATAAGAGTTGGACTGAAGATCAGATTTGGAAAATCAAGAATCTACCCAATTACTTGATTTTTGGAAGATTAGTTACTATTTTGAATTAAATTAATTAAAAATAATGATTTTGTGAGACAATAAATAATCTTTTTCAGATTATTTACCAAAATGGACTGACAGTTAAGAATGAGATGACATTTTAAATAATTTCATTTATTTAAAATGAGAGGAATATTAATTCTAACAATTAAATAATTAAAGATAATTATTTAATTTAGCAGATAAGATTAATTAATTAAATAAATTAATCAATTCATTTAATTATGACAATTAGTGACATACTAAATAAATAAATAAAATTTATTTATTTAATAATTAGGAAAAAATATATGACAAAGGGTAATTAAATAAATTAAGAAATTTATTTAATTAAGGGAAACTTAGACAATTAATGATGTATCTAATAAATAAATAAAATTTATTTATTTAATAATCATGAAGAATAAAAGGACATGAATTAATTAAATAATTATGAATTATTTAATCAATAATCGAATGTGGACCAAGGACATAATTAAGTGTCATAATTATGCTTGGACGAAAGTGGTAAAAATGAAGCTTGCAGGTCTAGGTCATTTTTAGGTGTCTACATATACAAAACAACTCCTCCTTATATATATCTCCTCTACTCGTCAGAAAATAACATCTATACATTTTATTTTCTTAGCAGAGCACTTGCACAACTACCTTCTTCTACAACTACAAATATTCTTCCCCTTTGACAAGCATTTCAAAGAGAAAGTTTGTAACCATTAATCTGCAACCATCAAGTCATTGGAAAATTGTAAAACATATTTTACTTGAATTGATCTCCTTATCATTTCTAGGGATGAAAAGGATACTAATTATGCTCCCCCTAGATTCATGCCCTATAACTATAGATTAGTGATGTAAGGCAGGATCAACCACATAGAGTGGTGCTTGCTCACCTTTCACTCTCCACACCTTCTTATGCTTCTTCTTTGTCTTATCATCTTTCTTCTTAGGAACATGTGATCCATTATTCAATTTGGGGGGCATATTCCTTTTCTTACTTTGTTCTTTTTGTCTTACATGACTTGTTCTACAATATTGAGCTATGTGACCAAAATTATTGTAGTTAAAACACATTACATTCATGTCTACAATATGAGCATATGAATTTCTATTCACACATTTTTTTGCTCCTTCTAGGTGCAACTCTACACTCACAAGCCCTATGAACAAACTAATTACATGAGTAACAATAACCATAAAAACATGGGGAGTACTTGGTCATATCTTTTCTTTGTGCAGAATGAGGTGACCTTCTTTGGTTTTTCTTCTTCATGTATCTCATCCTTGTGAATCTATCTGCATCATCTCCCATTGCGTGTTGCTTTCTCTTCAAATATTCAGGGACTAATATTTCCACCTTCTTATCTACTGTGGTAATATTCTTTTGATAATCAAGAATTGAATGGTTATTGTTCTTCTTGTTTGTAGCAAGTCTCTTTTATTCTTCAACTCTCTTCCTATTAGCAACGAGATTCTTTTCCTCTTTTGTTGTCTTCACCTTAGCAATGACTTTTTCTAATTTTCCATCTGATAAGGAATTTTCTTTTTTACATTTCATGTAGGCTTTCTCATTCTTTATGCAACCTCTCTCATATACTTTAAATCTGCCAAATAATATTGTAGAAGTAAAAGGACTCTTCCCTTTCTCACAACCAAGGTCAATCTTCACTCTTGGTCTTGATAGATTTTGTGATCTAACCAAATCATCTAACATCTTATAGCCACCTTTCAACTTCAAGCCTTTATTAATATGCTCCTTAGCATTTTCTAAATCTTTTTTAAGAGCCACTATTTCTTCCTCCAACTTCATGCACTCATTTGAGTTCGACTATAGTTCAGATTTAACTACAAATTCTACTATCTTTGCTTCTTCCACTTGTGTCGTCAAGTTGATCACCATCTAATTAGATTCTTCAAGACTCTTGTTTAGTTTTCCTGATTCATTTTGTGCAAGTCTCTTCTACTTTAAGTTCTCCTTTTTCAATAGTTCAATATCATCTCTGATATCATCTATATAATCTAGAGCATAGATAAGTTCTCCTTCCAAGTTAGCGGGTATGTACAGGATCATCATGGAATAAACAAGCCCTTAAGTGGCAAAAAATTTAGAAAAATCATAGTTAGGAAACTTAATGTAAAAATTTGAATAAGTTATCTATATTATTTTCAAAATATGTAAGAATAGAATTTACCGCAAATTGACTTTAGTTTCTAAACTACTAGTTTTTTTTTTAAATCTATTAGGTAAAATTTTGAAATTTCAATGCAGTAGTATTTAAATTTTAGGGAAAAAATAAGTAGGTGTCTTTCTAACCACCCTAACCACAATAAAATGATAATATTTTTTAAAAATATTTTATATACAATTAGAGGAATTGTGTCCCAATGTGATGCATAATTCTTGTAGTTTTTTTTCAATTAAATAATTGATTATAAATTTTTTATTACAATTTTTAAAAAATATTAAAAAACTTGTATGTTTGACTACCTTAGCTTGGTCAAAAATTCATGAAATTTGATTTGTTTTTTAATCCTATAGTATGTGAAGCATAGAATGTGACGCATGTTTCAGATTCAAAAAATGTGATAACATTTGAAAGCTATAGATTTTTTTTAATCAACCTATCAATCAGAACTTTAGTCGTAATTCAAATAGAAAATGAATAATAATTATTTATTAAATTAAAAGTAAAGCATCATTTATATTTGTGGAAAGTTGAGAATCTCCTTTAAAAACCCTTTCTGATTCATCAATTTTGGGTAAAAAAAAAGTCATCAGCCACATACCCTATAGTATGTGAAGTATGTGAAATTCAAATTTTTTTTTTTAATCCTATAGTATGTGAAGCATAGAATGTGATGCATGTTTTAGATTCAAAAAATGTGATAATGTTTGAAAGCTACAGATGTTTTTTAATCAACCTATCAATCAGAACTTTAGTCGTAATTCAAATAGAAAATGAATAATAATTATTTATTAAATTAAAAGTAAAGCATCATTTATATTGGTGGAAAGCTAAGAATTTCCTTTAAAAACCCTTTTTGTTTCATCAATTTTGGGTAAAAAAAAATTCGTTAGCCACATACCCATCATATCGCCACTTTTTGGCCCATCATGATCCTACACATACCCTAACCTCTCCTTCTTCTTCACCATCTTCACCAAGGTATTCAAATTTTCCATCCTTTCATCCCTTAGAATCTTTTTCCATAAAAATAAATTCATTTTATTTTACAATAAAAGCACAATTTTGCTCATCATCTGAGCTATTGTAATCATCAGATACATCAGTGTCCTCATGGATGTACAAAATTTTCTTTTTGTTATGAAAACTCCTTCTCTTAGGATAGTCTAGGGTTTCTTTACTTTACCTTCTACCTCTTGCTCATAGTTTCCTTTCTTATTATAAGGACATTTAGTAACAAAATGGCCAACTTTTCCACATTCAAAGCATTTAAATGGAAACTTACCTTTGTACTTTCTAGATCTTCTATTTAGTTTCCTAAAAGAATTTTCCTCTTCTTCATCAATCTCATCATTTCCAGATGTGTTGTTCTCAACCTTATATTTCTTAGGAAATACTTCCTTCTCTTGTTGGTAACCTTGAAAGCAACTTCCTTCCTTGATGGATCAGCATCTCCCATCCTCATTTCATATGCAGTGAATATACTATGGAACTCATTAAGAGTGAGTTTATCTATTTCTCTTCCTTCCTCTATTGCAAAAATCTAAGAATCACATCTAGTTTTCATTGACCTTGGGAATTTTAGTAAAATGATATCTTCTTTCACTTGTTCTCCATATCCTTTAATAGAGTTCAATATATCATTGACTCTTAGAAGATAGTTTGAAATATTCTATTCTTCTATCATCTTTAGGCCTTCAAACCTAGCTCTCAGTACTTCAAGATTTGCTGATTTTACCTTATTATCTCCTTCATATATCTTTTTAAATGTATCCTATACATATTGTGTAGCATTATAATACAATATAACCTTTCTATGCACAAATCTAGACAAACTGTTCATAATAGAAAACCATATTTTTTTATTGTTCTCATAGTCCCTTTTTCCTGTAGCATTAGTACAAGGTGTGGCAGGTGGTGTGTATCCATACACAATATGCATCCACACATCAAACCCTAATGAACCCCAAAAGGAATAATCTGTTCCATCAAATTGAGGTGGCTTGTTTGTAGAAGAACCTTCTTGACTGGCCATTGTGTTCACAAATCCAAGGACCTACCTGAGCTAATTAAGCTTCTCATAGGGAACCTAGGGCTTTCATACCAATTGTTGGCCCCATGGTTGTTGTTGCACCAAAAGTTCAACTTGGTAATGCTCAATACAACCACCAAAGTTAACAGATCCACGGGATGCAGTTAGTCCATTTCAACAATCCTAAGGGGAGAGCTGACCATTTTCCAACATAAGAAGCAATCATCCCATAGAAGTCGCCATAAATGTTTCCATTCCATGCCACCCTTGGATGGCCCATCATTGATAAGCAATCTAAGAGATCTTACATGGGCCATCTTGCACGAATTCTCCTTGAAGATTCCTAAAATTTGTTAAGTCCTAAAGTTTCGATCTTTTGGGTTTTCGCTTACCTCTCTATTAGCATTCCTTCTTCATCAACCCTAATCCTCCATATCTTTTATTTTTTTTCCTTTGCTTGCCTAAGTGTTTTAGGTTTTGGCCTTCAAACTTACCCCTTAACCGTTATTGCTCTCTCCTCACAAGCCTTGAGCTCACCTTCCAACCCTCAAAGCTCTGATGAAGCCTTCATCATTTTGCTTAAGAATTCATTCTTCATGCTTTTAGGTGTTAGTCATTTCTCTTACCTTTTATCACTTCCTTTTGATAGCATGTAACCATTTATCCCAAATCCTGACCCCCAATTTTACTTTTGATCTTTCGTGATTAGGTCCTTCTTCTCCTTCCTCTCAAAGTCTTAATCAAGTGCTCCTTAAATTTGACTAAGGTTCAAATTGTCAAACTTTGGAGATCTGACTTCCCTCTTACTATTTACCCTCTTTGGTTAAAAATTATCTATTTACTTTCTTTGGGTAAGAATTATCTCTTCCTTTCAATCCTCAATCCCTGAAATACTATATTTGGCTTTTGGGCATCATAATTTCTACTTTCTTCCTTTTTCCTTCTCACTTTCACTCCTTTGAAAATTTGACTAAGTGTTGAATTTTCAAACTTAGGCTTCAACCTTATCCTTTACCTTTTACCTTTCTTCAATAATAGGTCACTCTTCTCTCTAACTTTTGATGGATCCTTTCATACTTTGACTGTCAATATTCCCTTTACCCATTTTCACCCCTATGGAAGGAGGTAAGCCTTCTTACCAACCTCTAAAGCCCAAAAAGGGAAATCTTTTCGAACTTTGCAGTTCACTCTTTTTGCTTTTTCCTTTTTCTTCTTCTAGCATACAGTATGGCGAATACCTAAAGCCCGATCATCGATGGTTTGATGTCAATATAAAACATAAAGTATGAAGTAGGCCCGACACCTGATCTCTAACAAGGTTGCTTTTTTTACCCTCTAGAAAATTTAATGTATAAGCAAAGGTGTCCTTTTGGGCCCGACACCCTAACCTTTCTATAGATTTGGTTTGTTTTGGAGTCAATTCCATTAATAGCTAAATGAATTTCTCACTTTCCTATTTGAATTTTGAGGCTTGAGGACATCATTTATTGCACTTCTTGACTTCTATAGATGATCTCATGGGCACCCATTCTCATTTATCATTGACTATTTTCCTTCCTTTCTTGCCCCATGCCCAGATCGCTAATTTCATAGGGGCATTTTAGAGGGATTTTTGGTGCAACATTTATTGTTGAGTATGCTTAGCATGTCTAGGGCTCCTCTTCAACATGGATTTCATGGATGGATCTTCTTAGTCTTCCCTAATCGGACCTTGCTAACCCATGTTATAGTTAGGGTCTGATTTATTGTTTTTAGTTATGCTTGCACTTTAAAAGAAACACTTGTAATCATTCCAAGGGGTTCGTCCTTTGGGTTCTACCCAATATTTTCTTTGGTAAACTATGTACTTCACATTTTCTACAACTATAAGATTGGATTTCATGCCTCTATGTTAATAAATCAATCAATATTTTGCCTCTTCTCAATGCTTGTATCTTGTGTAACACTTGGTGCCTTTATGCGTGCATGAAATTTAATTAATTTTATGGTTTTCTTGTTTGTGCTAACTGACTGTAAGTGTTGATTGTGGGTAATATCTACCCCTTTGTTCTTTCAAACTCCTAGCCCTTATTTATTTCTTATAGATCTAGTGAAATAGAGAACTATGTGAGTTTCTCGATGGTTTTATTGATACCTTGTGCAACAAGAAGCAAGAAGAAACACTTTAAAGCTAGGTTTATTACCATTTCCCCTATTTTTAGCATCCTACTTCTCCCCTTTCCTCCTACAATTTATAGTTTAGGGTTATTGTAGGTTTTCCAATGCTAGGTTGGACCAGTATTGTTGCATCTAGTTTTGAAGATCAAGCTAGTCTTCTTTGAAAATTCAACCTCACTACACAAGGTCCCACACCTTGAGGCTATTTCCATTGTTTCATTGGAATGTTGAGCCTCATGTTCAATAGGGTGCAATTTCATGTGACAACAAGATCCATTTTGAACACTTATGCTTGAGAATGAGAGCCCGAGAAAAAATCCCTAGTGATTTTGAAGGATGATCTCATAAAAAAATCATATTTGAGCTTCATTAGACATGAACATCTAGCTATATTTTGTTCTTATTACTTTCCATTAGTATTAAGATGAATTTTTGATTGTACTTAATGACATAGTAGAAAATTTTAAATTTCATACAATCATTCTTTGTAACGAGATAGAGCTAAATATTTGTATATGTTATTTAAGTATTATTATAATAATAAGATTAAGAGTTATTTATATCATTCTATATTCCAAATGTAATAATTATTGCTGATACATAAATATTATTTTTTAATCTTACTTATCTAAGATCTAAGTGAATACTAGTGTCGATATTGTTGTTATTCAAATAATAAGTGTTTGTAGAAGATTAAGAATTGAATTAGAATTATTATTTTGGCTCAAGAAATTATAGTGGTATCAAAACTAGTGATCTTTCTAGGCTATGTATTCAAATTTCAACTTTCCATGTTTTAGCTTTATGTAGCAGAATGATAGGTGTTAGGAAAAAGGTGTCTCAACCTTGCAACTACACAAGTTTACTATTTATAGTAAGTTTATATTTAAACATAGACGAATCCAAAAATTTCCCCAAACCTATATAATTTCCATGTTAACATGCCAATAATATTTTTACCCAAGATCACGTATGAATTTCAAGATATTAAAATTTTCTTTTTCAAAATTTTCAAAATCTATTTTGAGGCACTTAGAGGATAATTTTGGTCATAAAATTGGTCATAACTGTAAAGTTGAGTTACATCTTGATAGAGAACCTCTCAATATTTCTAATGGTTCAAAAATTTCATCAATTAGACTCTTGGATCAAAAATTATGGCATCTAAAAGTTGAGTCTCCCAAATTGAGAAATGTGAACATGTTGGACACAAAAAAAGAGTTGTAAGAGGAAGTTAAACATGTTGGTGCATGTTTTGACATATCATAGGAAGTATTTGATTGGAGATAAGTTGGACACCACTTTTTTGGGTGGTTTTACCTTAATTTTTTTTATATACCTTTTGATGATTTTATGCATTGTATCTTCTATATATATGGTGCTTGAAAAGGAGGTTGTGTGTGAGAATCTTATGGATATTGAGCTACCTCAAAATATTTAGTTGGTGACACTCTTGAGAAAATATCTTAAAATCTATACATGATTATAATCTTGTTGATTTATAGATAATATATTGGAAAACTTTTGGAGAGTGAGTTCTTCCTCCCAAAAGGGGTTTCCCCACATATATCACTATGTTGTGTTATGAATGGTATTTATGTTTATTTTTATTTATTTTTTATAATTTTGTTGAATATATAAAAAAATTGCATAACCCTCCTCTCAATATTAGTGTAGGAATTTGTTTCACTACTTTAATTTCCTTACAAGTGGTGTCATAGCTTAATAACCTTTGGTTTTAATTGTGGGTTGTTGGATTTTGAACTAATATAGTTTTGAGTGGGAGCTTGTGTAGAATATAATTTGTGATCTTGTTGCAATAATTTTTAGATGGAAAGTACATTAGGGAGAATAGAGGTAGATAATTTTACAAGTAATAATTTTGAGATGTGGAAGCTGAAGATGGATGATCTATTAATTGATCAAGATCTATGGGATGTTGTTGATGAGAATATTTGAAGACCAACATGTGATACTTTTTCTACCTAATATTAATTTATCAATTGTAAAGCCAAGAATATAATCATATAGTAGACTTTGTTTTAATCAATTTCTATGAGGAGACCTTTATAAAAAAACTATGAAAGAAACTTGGTGAAATATATCAAGCCAAATATTTAGTGAGAAAGATATTCTTGAGGAATAAATTGTATTCCTTGAGAATGGAGGTGGGTGAATGAATTGTAAACTACCTGGAAGCATTAATATGTTGGTGGCTCAACTGAGATCAGTTGGTGTAAAAATGGATGAGGAGGAGAGATGTCAAATATTTCTTTATTATTTTTTTGATTTGTGGGGTTCTCTCATTATGGCTATTGGGAGTACTTTGTTGCAATTATGAGATTGTTTGGTGGTGTTTTGATTAATGTTGTCATTGATGTCAACATAGCTATGTATGTTGTAGATTGTACATGTATGGTTGAGTTGCTAGTGAGATGCTGTGAGTACATGGAGCTACCTTTATGGTGTTGCAAATATGTTGGTTTGATGAGTTTCCCAGTGATTTTGAGAAAATTAATGAAGAAAATAATTCAAAGTGTTCAGAGTGTTCAGATTGTGCTCCAGTATGTGCTTTGCATTTATCCTATGGTGATCCTATGCTTGTGCAGATTTGAAGGTGTGTTGTTGGTGATTTGATGATGATATAGTCTAAGTTTTAGTTTCTGGTGAGATGGTACATGGAAGTTGTGTCCACCAATATGTGTGTTCTATTGGCAGTGTCAATGTTCTATGGACTGGTAAAAATATGTTTGCTCCACAGTCCTCCACTGTGTTGTTGTAGATCATGTGGATCTAGGAGATGTCTTGTGAAGGTCTTTCCTATTCTCTAGTGAAGAAGTTTGAAGTTTGGTGATCCATAAATCATGGTTTAGTATTTATGTGTGTTTCTACACAAACCAGATAGATTGGTGAAAGAAATTTAGTGATTGAAGCCTATTGTTTTTGTTGTGGATGTATCTAGGAGATTCTGAGATGTATTCTCATTCATAATGAAGCGTGTTGCATCATTTTTGTGTCATCTTCTTATTGGGAAGCATGTGCATCATTGATAATTTGTGTTTTCATTAGGTTTTATCGACCTAGTTTTTACACTTCATTCTAAGAATAAAATTTAATTGAGGAAGCATGTAGAAGATTCAAGAAGGGTATGTGCAGGATCATCATGGAAAAAATAGGCCCTTAAGTGGTGAAAAATTCAAAAAAATCAGAGTTAGGCAACTTGACATAAAAAATTGAATAAGCTATATATATTATTTCAAAAATATGTAAGAATAAAATTTGTAGCAAATTGAATGTAGTTTCTAAGTTGCTAGGTTTTTTTTTTTTTTAAAACTATTTGGTAAAAATTTGAAATTTCAATGCAGTACTAGTTAAATTTCAGGGAAAAAATAAGGTGTCTATTTGACCACCCTAAGCACAATAAAATGATAATATTTTAGATATAAGTAGAGGACTCATGTCTTGATGTGATGCATAATTTTTTATAAATTTTTTTCAAGTAAATAATTAATTATGAATTTTTTATTACAACTTTTAAAAGATATAAAAACTCATATGTCTGACCACTTTAACTTGGTCAAAACTTCATGAAATTAATTTTTTTTAATCCTATAGTATGTGAAGCATAGAATGTGATAAATATTTTAGATTCAAAAATTTTGATACTATTTGAAACCTATAGTTTTTTTTCAATCAGCCAATCAATCAGAACTTTAGTCGTAATTCAAAGAGAAAATGAATAATAATTATGTATTAAATTCAAAGTAAAGCATAATTTATATTGGTGGAATGCTGAGAATCTCCTTTAAAAACCCTTTTCATTTCATCAATTTTGGGTTAAAAAATAGTCGTCAGCCATATACCCTACACATACCTAGAATATTATTTTTATATTTTTATTGGTCCACTCTTATTCCATTCCATCATGGGAATTTAGAGTTGCTGACCTAATTTGAATTTATGAAATGATGTATTGTGGCTGACCTTGGTAAATGTTTCTAAGGTTGAGAATGGTATAAAAGCAAGGTGAGTTGTGAATAATTGTATGATAGTGTGATGCAAAGTGATGATAGTGTGATGAAAAGCGAAGTGTGTGTGAGTGAGTTGTGATAGTAGTTTTTCAGTGTTCTTTTTATCACCTAGAAATGCACCCTATCCAAAGTTGTAAAGTAAGCTTGATAGTGTGATAAAAACTTGCTTGAGGTGTGACAAATGTTCATCAGATCCCTTGGAATAAACTGTAATGTCATCTAGATAAATCAACATAATTTTCCTGATCAAGTTTTGGAACACCATGTCTATGGCCCTTTGAAATGTGGCACCAACATTAGATAAACCAAAAGTCATCCTTTTGTATGCCATGGTGCCCCACTTGGTTGTAAAATAGTTTTAAACTAGTCTTCCTCTTTAACTAGCACTTGATTATAGCATGAAAAACCATCTAACAAGGAAAATCTCTCAGAATGAGCAACTACTAGCAAGATTTGTTCCATGGAGGGTAGCGGGTAGTGGTCTTTTAAAGATGCTCGGAAGATCCCTGAAGTCTACACAGAGTCTTATCTCACCATTTTTCTTCCTAACTAGTACAAGCTTAGAAACCCATGAAGTATGCTTAATAGGAAAGACAAGACCCCCTCAACTAATTTGGTCAGCTCTTTAATCATTAAGGGCTCAAGCTTGGGATTCAAGGGCCTTTGTTTCTGCCTTACTAGCTTGGCATTAACTAACTCAATTGTGTGCTGAGCAATATGAGGATCAAAACCTTTCAAATCTAAATATTCCCAAGCAAAGACATCATGAAATTCTTGGCACAAAGCAACAAAAGCTTGTTTATCTTCATATGACCAAATTTTACCGATCTTAAGGAGCCTCCCTTTGAAAATTTCCAGTTCCTCATAATGCTTTTCTTTGATTTGCAAGCCAACTTTACCCTTTTTAAGCTAATCATTAGTACTGAAAATAGACTCTAAAGTAACAAGACCTTTGGGTAACTTATTTGTCCTCAGTTGTATGACCTAATCATCATATTGTTGCTTAAATTTTACTTCATTCACCATGGAGAACCGATCTTCTTCGAGCAAGAAAGAAATGATCTGTTCATCACTGTCAAAGACTTGCCAGTGAATGTTGTTATCAGGAATTGATGGTCTAACCACAACTTTCACATACTATTGCACTTTCTCTTTTCTAATGTTATCTGGAATATCAAATTGTGCCCCAATGGCTGCAAGCCTATCAATATGCTTGTTCTGATTTCTTGGAATAGACACAAAGTTAAAGGCACCAAAATCCTCAAGCATGTTCCACACTCTATTTCTATAAGACTTTAGTGCATCATTTTTAGCAACATTCAGGCCTCTTACTTGATTAACAATTAATTTGTTGTCCCCATAGACTTTCAACCTGGTTATTCCTCTCTTCCTTACCCACTCTAGACCTTGAACAAGGCCCTCATATTCAATAGTGTTATTGGAGCATACAAAAAAAATGAAATGCAGAGTAGTACCTATCACCTTGTGGAGAAATAAACATTGTACCTCCTCCTAATCCATTCTTACTTCTGGAACCATCGAAGAACATCTCCCAAAGTTTACTTAGTGGCTGCAACAATTGATCTGCACCTTTCTCCAAGTTTGGAATATCTGTGTTAGGCTCAAGAATGACATAGTTTCCCATACCAGCATCTTGAATGAGGTCCTCAGGACTGTCCAATACATTTTCAGCTACCCATTCATCCAATAGCACATCGGGAACAACTTCTAATTGGAGTTCTTGAGCAATAGCCAACTCATTGTCTATAAAAGAATCACAATTTTCATTTGTAGCAAAAGGAGCAACATTGATGGGACTTGGGTTATATGGCTCAATATGATCCTTGGCCAACCTTTTAGATTTAATGGTAACCTTGGTTCCATATCTTGTTCTAAATAGCATATGCAACCAATCAGCTGACACATAACCACCTATCTTAGTTGTAAAGTCTCTTGATAAGCACAAGGAAAAGAAAGGTAGAAGGTCTATGACACATATGTTTTGGGGAACTAAAAAGTTAGGACAAGCATGAAGGGTAAGACTTAAATCCTTAATGATGCCCAGTGTACTAACGGAGGTACCGTCCAATTGGATTACTCCTTTTTCTAAAGGCTGATACTTTAGCCCAAGCTTGTTAGTGATCTATTTTGGCATCACAGAGCTACTAGCTCCACTGTCTACCATATAGTTATGAACTAACTTATCACCAATAATCACTGACACGTAAAAGGGGGGTGGTTTGACTTTTTTTACTACCTCTTTGTTGGGCCGCTTATTATTTCCTTAAGGATTATTGGTGAAAACAGTCCTAACTTGACCTATTGGAGACTCATATTGATCAGACATTTTCAAATATGATAGGGCTGACTATAACATATCTTTTTGACCTAGGATGGATAATGAGTCCCACATGGACATTGTGACATTCATTCTTTTCATACTATCAAGGATATTATAAGGTACAATTGGATTTACTTTAGGATGTACCTTTATTCCAGTATTATCAGCTTGTGGGTGTGACTGCTCCTTGTCTAGGAGTTGTTGATTTCTCAACCAAACAGGAGCCACTCGAGGTGTAGATGGTGTTGTAGTCACTACCTTTCCTTTGTTAGCTGCTTGACCAAGTTCAAAACCTCTCTTCTTTGCCCTAGTGTTAGCTGCAATTGAAGGGCTATCTTCATTCAACCCACATATTTCTTGACCTTGCTAGTTAAGTAGGGTAGTATCATTGCTAGATTGGTCCTGGTGTTGTGGGGATGCATTATTGCTTGCACCATGTTGCGAACTTGAAGCATGTTGTACCATAAGTGCCTTGTTGATTAGTCTATTTGAGCAAGTGGCATGATTATGAGGTTGGTTACAAGGATAACACCATTCATAGTCTACTACTAAGTTGTTTTGGATATGAACCAGCTCCTTGGTCCCACTAACAGGGGTTGGAACATAAGCCTAAAAAGGCCTTGTGTTCACACTCTGTCTTGGGCCTTGATAATTGCCTTGATACTGTTGTTTATTACCTTGATATGCTTGTTGCTAGCCTGAATTCTACTGTTGATAAGGCCTACTATATGATTGTTGCTTCTATAAGCTTATGAGCTTGTTACCAAAAGACTGCAATAGACTTTTTATTTCCTGTAACTCATTTGGAGAACTAGAAGCAGCATTTTCTTGTGTTACAACAACTGGAAAAATAGCTCACAACATTGGCACAGCTGGTAGAGGTGTGAAAGGAGGTATTTGCAAAGGAATGTTTGCATGAATCTCTAGAAATATAGGCATTGGAGGCCTAGGAGAGAGTTTACCAGCTTGTATTAAGCTATTTTCAGCTCTAATTGCTATCTCAAAAGCATCTAGCAAGGACACTCCTCCCATTGAGTGTATCATGACAGCTATATCACTGTTCAAAGCCCTCAAAAAGTATAAAAATGTGTATTCTGGAGGTGGCCTTACCGTTGCACGGATTCTATCCCAAGTTCTTTAAAATTTGAAGTTGAAGTCATTTATCTGTTCTAATGGAGCCCTCTTAACTATAGTCAATTGTTCCAATAGAGACAAGTTGTCAGACCTGTCTTGAAATTGTTTGTGTAGCTTGTCTCCAAATTTGTCCCATGTTGCAATTGAATTAACTAGTAGGCTCCTATAACATTGCATAGCTCTTCCCTTCAGTGAAGCAGCTAGTAATCTCACTACAACATCCTCTTGGGTTATGTGATGGACTCCACATAATGAAGCCACATCTCTCATGTGTTCAATCGGGGTAGTTTGTTCTTCTCCCGTGAAAGTTGGTAGACTCTTCAAGGCTGCCATTGGAATGTCATTATGTTGTACTAAATTCAAGGGGCTCCCTCCATCAAAAGCATCAAAGGGTTGATTCCTTGGTGCTGCCATTGGAGGTATCTAAAGTGGATTTGTGGGTGGAGAAAGATGAGACCCTATAGATGGAGTGGACCAAGTTATTCTATGATTAATTATTATTTCCTTCCTCTTGGTTGCTCTTCCTAGTCTTCTTGGCGGTGACAACTGTAGATATTCAAAAGGGCTTGAGTTGCTTCTTGTTTGAACTCTTTTCATAAACTATAGAAGAAGTTGATTTCTGGAGTTCTTCCTCTTTGTGGAGTCACCAGGTATGTAAAAAGGCTTATATAAAGTCTATAATTCACTGGTTAACATACCAAACCAGTAGTTAAAAAACAAACACCTGTCCCACCGAGCATGCCAGAAACTATTATCACCTAGAAATGCACCCTATGCAAAGTTGTAAACTAAGCTTTCTAGTGAAACATTGGATCACTCTAAGGTTGTGGGTCACCTGAGATTAGAGTGAACCTCCAAAGAAGACCAACTTCCTTTGTGTTATCACCTAAACTACTAATTCTTTGATGGTAAAGGGAGAAGGAAAATTCATAAAAATGGAACTAAACTTATGGTGATACACTGTATTAATAAGAAATCATGAAATAGACAAAGGAAGTACATACACTTGAAAGCCTAATTGCTATTCTCAAAGCAACTTCTTTCAGACTTAATGCTTTAGTCCTAACAAGTTTGGTCTACATACACATCTTGGGAATGAAAGATTAATTTCACAACATTAAGACATAAGTGTAGAATTATAAAAAATAGTTAAAGACTTGCATGTTCAAAAGAAAGATACATAAATGAGAATCAATACAAACATGAACACAAAATTCCAAGGTAAACTCTGTGTTGTATTGAGGATTCCAGTTGAGTTACAAAAAAACATACATTAATTGAGAAAGGATTCATTAAAAAATCACTAACTCTTTAGAGTGTGTAATCAAAACTGTCTACAAAAAGGAAAAAAAATGCCTTATATATCAAACTATATTGGCCCCTTAGGGCTTACAAAAAATAATATTTGAGGCTAGAAAAAAATTTCCCCTTAGATTTTATTGAATTTCAAGCTGCACCCTATGTGTCCATGTTGGTGTCAAAAAATTGCCTTCAAGCGACTCCCTTCTTGAACATCTTGCAACCACCGCCTTTACTTCTTCTACTCGTGTCGATCTTTAAATCTCTCTACAGTCGAGCTACTTTGAATTCTCCTGAGCTCTGAATAGATACCCATTTCCTATCATTCTGTTGATCTTCTTCATCTGGTTGATCCGCCATGGCTTTCTTTTGGCTTTCTCTGATTGGTTGAGTGATCTACACACAAACTCTCGGGCAGTCAAAAATTCTCCTGAAAAGAATCGCATCTCGGCAAGACACTGGAAGTGTCTCACCGATGTGATTAGGTGTCTCTGTGGCTATCAACATATCATAGAATAGTTGGTGAGAGCTCATGGTGAGCTCATTTCATTTACCTCGCGCTTACTCTTCTCCCTGGGGTTCAAGATCCTTCGACTTTCGGTGAGACCTTACCGGTTCGTAAAGACCTCATGGCGATGGCTTTGTCTTATGGTGAGCTCCTTTGCAGTCAGCAAGACATCCATGTGTTAGTGAGATGTTTTACTGAAGGAAAAACGTTACCTCAAATGCTCCTCATCTTTAGCAGTAGTTGATTGACGCCACCCCGAACCCTGATCCTCATCTTCACCGAGCTCTGCATTCCTTTTGCTAAAAATTTATCAAGTCGGAGGACCTCATGGCGATGCCCCATAGTCATACTGATATCTACTTTTGTCATTGAGACTCCCACACTTCGCCGAGACCTCTTGTACAATTTGTTTTCCTTCGGTGAACTCTTCATTCGGCAAGACACTCGGCGAGACCCTTCGTTATCAGTGAGATATTAGCCTGTCGGCCAGACTTCCCACCAGGTTCCTTAACTCTTGGCGATGAGCCACTTTCTTTTGGTCAGGGAGACATTGTGCCTTCGCCAAGACTTTATGGTGAAACTTTTTTTTCTTGGCGACCTTCCTTTTCTTATCGGGGAGACAACCCTACTTCAGCAAGACCCCTTGCCGAAGTCTATTTTTCAACGAGGCCTTTTATTGTTAGTGAGACTCCTACCGAACTCTCTTTCCTATGGCAATACTGCCTCCTTTGATTTCTTCGGCATGACATTTATCCTTCGAGAAGACATTTTTCTGAATGCTTTATCCTTTTCCAAGACTTTTCATTCGTTGAGACATCACAATGTCAGCCAGACATCATACCGATGGCGAGACATTACACCAAGCACACCAACCCTTTCCAATAGCCTTTCCTTCATGTCAAGGAGACATTAAGCCTTCACCAAGACTTCATGGCGACTTCATTTACCTTTTCCAATGTTTCCATCTATCACCAAGAGTTATACCGAAGGCTTCACATCCATCGGTGAGACATTCACACTTCGGTATAACCTTATGCCGAAGCCTGCTTCCTTTGTCAATGCTGCTTTAAGAGTGATTGTCAAGGAGACATTCTTACTTCGGTATAACTTTATGCTAAAGTCCTTTTTCTCAGCGAAGTCTTTTCATTGTTGACAGGACTCCTGCTGAAGGCAACCACATTGAGACCACCCTTTCTTCTTTTAGCAAGACCATCTCCACTTGCCGAGACCACATGTCGATCCTTTCACCCTTTGCCGAGCTCCGCTGTCAGTGAGAGGTGATGAGTCAGGGAGACCCTATCTTTAGTGATGCTACTTTCCTATCAAGGAGACATAACCTTTTTTCTATGACCCTTCACCAAATCCTTAAACTCCCGCCGATATGTTCCATTCAACCTCCGATCGGTGAGACAAAGCAATTTCGCTGTGACCACATACCGATGGTATAAATTATGCCGATATAATCATTTTATGTCATCAAAACAAAAGAGAATGTCACACCAATAGATTCCTGGAGATGGATCCCGATTGCTGTGACATCAAATAAGTCTTGCCGATGTGATCTTTCTTGTGTCAGTTAGCAAGACACAAAGCGCTCAATGAAACAACATGCCTATAGGGATTACTTACACTGACGAAGCACCTCATGAGTAAGTCGGTGAGACCTGACTCATTCGGTAAGACCTCTTAGCGGTGAATACAACTCATGATGATAGGTCTTTCCACTGTCACCAAGACCACATGAATGTCATGCTGAAAGCTGCCTGTATGTAAAAACAAATCGTTATGACATCAGAAATGTCTTGCCAATAGGAAACACAGACATTTCAAAAATGGATCAAGGGGACCCTACCATTCTCACACTGATATGTTCCCTGGTTTGAAGCATTCAGACCTAATGGAACCCTTCTCACATGATATTTTGCCTGACTGAGCCCGAGGGTAAAAATTTGGTAACATTTCTAGTGAGCTTTGCTAGATGTTTACCTACTAAACATGAATACCATTAGTCTAGGCTTATCCATTGGGCATGGAGCCATTAGAAGGATCAAAAAAAAAAAAAAAAAGTTTTGCACACGGCCGCAACTTGCTTGAGATCCACAGGACACAACGGGTTGCTGGAAGTAAAACAAAACAGGGGAAAACGAAAGAGAAATTTCTATGCCATCACAACACCTAGGAAATAAAAAATAATTAGCCTGAAGTGTAGAAGCACTTATTGAAAATATAAACCTAAACTAATATATACAAAAGAGGAAACCCATCAGATTTGAAAATAGGGTTTAAGGTGTATCCCATTGACTAGGATAGGAAGTACTTCCCCATCTGTTATAGCCAGTTGATAAGCATTGTGATCCTTACAATCTCTGATAAGGAATGGACCTTTCCACATGTTATCAAACTTGGTGTGATGGCCTAGCTTACTATTCAAAACATCCCATTTTAGTACAAGATCTCCTACCTTGAAATTTTTTTCTATAGCCTTCTTGTCAAATGTTTTTTTTGTTTGAGCTGATGATACTCCAAGGCTTTCATTGCTCTATCCCTTAATTCTTCGAGCTCCATGAGCTCTGCATACCTCACAGACATGGGGTCCTATTCCTCAAACATTTCCAACTGGTGAACAATATCTAGAGCTGGAAGCTCCACATATAGGGGTAATCTTGCCTCTTTTCCATAGACCAACATATATGGCAAATTACCAGCAGACCTCTTAGGGGTCACTCTATCTACCCAAAGTGCATTCTTTAAACTATTGTGCCAGGTCTTTTCATTATCCTCTATGGTTCTTTTAATGATCCTAATGAGGTTCTTATTTGTGCTTTCAGCTAAACCATTACCTTGAGGGTAATAATTTGAAGATTTTCTCAAATGGATGCCATGCTTAACTGCCCAGTCAGTTAATCTTAATCTGACAAATGTAAGAGCATTATAAAAAATGATAGAGTCAGGCACTCCAAACCTAGTGACTATATCTTCATAGAAGCTCAAAACTAAAGACTCTTTTGCTTCTTTTAAAGCTACCGCTTCTGTCCACCTTGTAAAATAGTCAGTTGTTGTAAGTACCCATTTGTGACCAGCACTAGAAGGTGGATTTATTGGCCCAATGAAATCAATGCCCCATCTCATGAAGGGCTACTCCACTTGAATTGGATGCAGGGGCATAGCAGGTAGTTTTTCCTTTCTTGAAAATAAAGCACATTTGACACACTTTCTTGACCAAGAATATGCATCTTTGAACAAGTTGGGCCAATAGTAACTAGCTCTCATGATTTTCCAGGTAGTAGTTCTTGGGGCAAAGTGACCTCCTGCAACTCCATCATGAAATTCATGAAGCACCTTTTCAACTTGATCACTATGAATGCATCTTAGTAGGACGCCATTTAGATCCCTTTTAAAAAGAGCATTATTTATTAGCACATATGGCATGGACTACAGCCTGAAGTATCTTCTTTTAACTCTATTCAAACCATATGGACACTCACCAGTCTTTAAGAAATGGGTCATATATTGAACCCAATTAGTTGTCCCCATAGGCACATCATCTTGAGCATTCTCGAACTCATTTGTATTAGTAAACACAACATCCTTTTCTAATTTAGTTTTTTTGTTTAACCCTATAGCAAGTTGTTCATAGAGACCCTTACCTATAACCAATTTGGTGATCTTGATATCTACATCATACTCCATGACCTTAGTAGTCCACCCTACTCTTTTTTTATTTAGATCTTTATTCAACAAAAATTCCTTCACACTTGCGTGTGTAACCAGAATATGAACCTTATTGTTTGAAAGCAAAGGTTTAAAATTCTTCAAACATCTGATCATAGCAAGAGCATGCTTCTCAACAAATGTATACTTTTCTTCATAATCAACAAGTATTTGACTGAAGAAAGCAATGGTCTGTTCTAGATTATCCCTATTCTTCTGAACTAGCATAGCAAAGATTGAACTACTACTACCAAAAGCGTATAAAAAGAAGTCTTTAGAGAAGTCTGGGTTTACCAATGTTGGGGCAGGTGCTAATTCCTCCTTGATTTCTCCAAAAATATGCTTTTCCTCGTTTGTCCAACTAAAAACTGCATTCTTCTTTTACATGGCTACCAAAGGTTGTAACAGGTTTGCAAGATCAGGGATAAACCTTCTTAGAAAGTTGATTCACCCCAAAAAGCTTTGTAAACCCTTCTTTTGATTTGGTAATGGTAGCTCCAATATAGCTCTGACTCTTTCAAAATCAATGGCAACTC
>VDFB02347110.1:70687-111833 GCA_007258455.2 Sequoia sempervirens
GAGGCCTTTTATTGTCGGCGAGACTCCTACCGAAATCTCTTTCCTATGCCGACGCCGCCTCCTTTGATTTCTTCAGCGTGACCTTTATCCTTCGAGAAGACATTTTTCTGAATGCTTTATCCTTTGCCAAGACTTTTCATTTGCTGAGACATCACAATGTCAGCCAGAAATCATCCTGACGGCGAGACGTTACACCAAGGGCACCAACCCTTTTCGATGACCTTTCCTTCATGTCGGGGAGACATTAAGCCTTCGCCAAGACTTCATGGCGACTTCATTTACCTTTGTCGAAGTGTCCATCTATCACGAAGAGTTATACCAAAGGCTTCACATCCATCGGCAAGACATTCAGACTTCGGTATAACCTTATGCCGAAGCCCGCTTCCTTTGTCGATGTCACTTCAAGATTTATTGTTGGGGAGATATTCTTACTTCGGTATAACCTTATGCCAAATTGCTCTTTCTCAGCAAAGTATTTTCATTGTTGGCGGGACTCCTACCAAAGGCAACCACATCAAGACTGCCCTTTCTTCTTTCAGAAAGACCATCTCCACTCGTCGAGACCAGATGTCGATGCCTTCACCCTTTGTCGAGCTCTAATGTTAGCGAGAGATAACGAGTCAGGGAGACCCTATCTTTAGTGATGCCACTTTCCTGTCGGGGAGACATAACCTTTTTTCTATGACCCTTCATCGAAGCCTTAAACTCCTATCGATATGTTCCATTCAACCTCTGATCGGTGAGACAAAGCAATTTCACTGTGACCACATACCGATGGTCTAACTTATGCTGATATAATCCTTTTCTATTGCCGAAACAAAAGAGAATGTCATGCCGATAGATGCCTAGAGATGGATCCCGATCGCTGTGACATCAAATAAGTCTTGCTGATATGATCTTTCTTGTGCTGTTCAGCAAGACACAAAGCGCTCAATGAAACAACATGCTAATAGGGATTACTTATGTTGATGAAGCACCTCATGAGTTAGTCAGTGAGACCCGACTCATTCGGTAAGACCTATCAGCAGTGAACACAACTCATGTTGATAGGTCATTCCACTATCGCCAAGACAACATGAATGTCATGTTCAAAGCTGCCTATATGTAAAAACAAATTGTTATGACATCAGAAATGTCTTGTCGATAGGCAACATAGACATTTCAAAAATGGATCAAGGGGACCCTAGCATTCTCACACCGATATGTTCCCTAGTTTGAAGCATTTGGACCTAATGGAACCCTTGTCACATGATATTCTATCTGATTGAGCCTGAGGGTGAAAATTAGGTAACAATGCTTAAGGCAGTGAATTGAAGTTTTATGTAATATTGTGAATGTTCTTTAATTGTAGTTGTGGTTCTTTTGTTCTCTTTTGTATATGTAGACAGTGAGCCTCCCTATTGGATAGTGAGTCCTTTGTAGGTAGTGAGCCTTTGTACTTGGACAATAAGTCCTCTTTTGGGTAGTGAGCCCTTGGTAGTGAGCCTTTGTATTCAATTTATAATCTTTATATTGTGAGTTAACCCTCTTTGTGGTTTTTCCCTTATTAGGTTTTCCACGTAAAAATTTGGTGCTCATTGTGTCAAGATTTACTTTATGTTATCTGTGTTGCATGCTCATATTTAATAACATAAGAGTGTGGTTGAAGATTTGATAATTGATAAAGTTTTAGGTTTGAATTTGTGTGACAATTGATTCACCCCCCGTCATAGTTTTCCTACGTCTATTTATCAATTGGTATCAGAGCCTTGGTTCCTTGCTATAGAGCTTAACTGCTTAAGGAAGATCTTATGGTGCACAAGTTGTCAATAAAGAAATAAGGTTTAAATTGCAGCTTTGTCAGGTATTTGATCAATTAAAGCCTCAGGATGCACAATATGGGTTAATAGGGGCCTATTAGTGATGATGTAAATATCAAATAGGTCTTGGGACACATAAATCAATGTGAAAGTGTGATTAAATACACTTTACAACATTAAAACAAGGTCCACATAGCCTGAATTCACAAGAACCAATGTGAATGTGCAAGACACATTACAACACTAGTTTATCATTAAGTTTAAGTTGCAATCCTTCTAAATTGATGTGGTAATGTTATTAGACACATTTTATAATGTTGAATCAGGGAGAAATAAGCTCATTAGGTCTAGAAAAGCGTGAAAGTATCTTACAACACTTTACAACACCTTCACAACACATTGCTTAAAACATGTTATTTGATTTACAAGGGTCCAAGACCTAGTGTGGATGGATAAAGTTCCTCACAACACCTAAATAAAGGCCTTATTAAGTCCAATTTATCATGAATTAATCCCATGTCAAGCAAAGGGTAATTTTTTCTACGACATAGATATAAAACTCTTGGCAAGTAGCCTAGCTCATGTTGCAGGGTTTCTACAAGCTATGTTGAGTGTGGACTTGATAAGTGCATGTCTGAGAAGATACATTCCATAGACATGGAAAATTAAAACCATAGATGGGACTGTAATTGTAGAAATTTCTCCTATAGTTGTTTCCCATGTGCTAGGGATTCTAGAAAGGGAACGTGTAGCAGACATGTTTTTCGTAGTGGTAGGTGAATTTTTCAAAGTGAATAAGGACTGGTGTAAGAACTCCATGTCCAAAACCTGGTTAAGCCACAACTGTCAAGTAAACTCAAAATAGTGCATTTTAAGGGAGAAATTGTAGATGCTATTGCTTTATTACACCACATTGTTGGGAATGCACAAGTTGAGCTATTTGAGGATTAGATGTGTTGGTTTATCTTGATAGTCTATAATGAGAACATTTTCATTGACTGGGCTTAAGTTATTTGCTTCTATTTGAATGAGCAATTAATTAATTTCCATAAGACTGCTACTTTCTGTATGTGTTCTTGCCTAATGTACATTATAGGTAGTTAGAGATTCTTTAGGCTTGGGTTAGGTAGTTAGGTAGTTAGAGGTTCTTTAAATGCTTTCCTCAATTCACTAAACAATTTGGAATGGGTGATTTTTTTCGTGTTAATGATGCATTTTTAATGGAGGCCATGAGGAAGCTACATGGAAATCCAAAAAATTTCCTTTCCTCTGAATCAATTTCTCTTGTATCAAAATTTGGGAGTTTTTATATCCAATTTGATAAGTTTTCCTATATGAGAATAGGGGGTTTTGAGAAATCCCCATTTAAATTACCTCAGTATCCTGACAATTTATTAATATTTATGGAAGTTTGTCAACAAATGTCCATGATTAATATTAAGTATATGAACATGGAGAAATGAGGGTATGTATTTCCATTGGAGACCCCTTGTTTTATGTGCAAAACAAAACAAATGACCAAGGGAGCTGAAGGAATTCTCAAAGAATATAACCTCCAAAATCTGTCTATGAGAGCTAATTTTGATAGTAAGGGTTTTGTGAAGCAAAATCTCTATGGAGGGAGCTTATATTGACATCACCCATCTATCGAATATTTCTAGGAAGATTTTGTCGATGAGAACAAAGTTTTGAGTAGAGATTATATGAGGCTAATGCTAAAATAGATACAAGACTTTAGTCTATCATTTCACATTCCTAAAAATGTAGCTGAGGATTCAACAATCATAGATTCTACATAAGAAAAATTGCATGATAAATCCCACCCTAAGGTTGATTGGAGCCAAAGTGAAATTTCATATATGAGGGTGTTTGCTACCCCAGTGCTTAAAAAAACCCAAGACTAGTTGGATGGGAAATGGTGGCAAGTTGTTGGTCCTATTCACGAGCCGAAGTCATCACAGAAGTATGAACAGGGGTCTAAGCAAGCATTTGGTGCAAGTGTATCATTGGGGAAACCCTCTATTAGGTCCTCTAGTGAAAATTCTCAATTAGGAAGTGATGGTGATAGGCCAGAAGAAACAATCAAGTTGAAGAGCATCTATGAAAAAGATAGTGTTCTTTCTCCTACCCCTAAGAAGAAGACCAATCAAGAAAAACTTGTGGCTACATGTTTTGAAGCTATATTTCAATAGATCACTAAAGATAATATCTTTCCTCTATCTAAATTTCCCTCTTCTCCGCCTAATAATCCACCTTTCACTCCTAGTGCTCCTAAATAAACTATTAGAGGAAATGAAGATTTTGGTCTAGTAGAAGCCTCCCTAGGATGGCTAAAAAAAGTAGTGGAGAAGAAGAGAAAACATATTCCTACAATGACAGTTGGAGTGGAAACAGTTTCGAAGTTACTTCAAAGCTCTTCAAAACCTAAGAAAGCTTGGAGGATGTCAAGGATGGTGACTAATGCTACTTCTGGAAATCAAATGTTAGAAATTGCTTACCCTATGAAGGATTTAAATGAAGATGAAATAACAGAGGTGGACTACAAAGTCACACATGTTGATATGGGGCCTCCAACACTGGAAGGTGATGTGTATTGTACAATTATTTAGTCAATACCTTGATTAAAAGAGTGAAAGAACATAGGAAAGAAAATATAAAACTTCAATCTCAAGTTCTTGCATTGAGTAACTTCATTTCTTCCATGGCCTCTTCTCCTACATTTGATGAAGCCTCAAGTTCTTAGGTAGAGGGAATTGATGTGCTCACCATAGAGAAAATTAAAAATAATTTGAGCTATTCCAAAGTTGCTTGTGAGGGGATCGATAAAATATCTCAAGAGGCTATCTTCTTTCTAAATAAATTTGTTCTCTTTTACACTTGAGTTGTTAACAAGAGAAAGGAGTTAGTAACATAACTTCAGTAGCTTAGAAAAGATCAAAATAGTCTCTATGATCTCTCTCAAGAAATGAAAGTATTGAACTCTATGGATCCAAAGATATTAATTGGTGAGAAAATTGTGAATAATCCTATGGAGCTAGACCCTTCCTGGTCTATTTCATTGGAATCGAAATTGAATATGTATGATAATATGGTGAAGGAAATTAATAACACACTTGATCAATATTATGAAATGTTGGTGGAAATTAAAGAAGATTGCCATATTTTGGGAGTGGAAATTATTGATGAGTTTGATGAAAACATTCTAGATATAAGAGAGATCTCTCTAAAGTTTAGAGAGATATTCAATACAGAAATAGTTGATCCTGCTACAGTGACATGGGAGTCCTTGAAACTCAGTGGAATGGAGATCCACTTGAATACTTATAAATCTGGAGAAGAGAAAAGATATCAGATGTTGGTTGAATCTAAAATTGCTTTGGGAAAATGGAGAACTATGTTACAAATTACTAAAAGACTAGGGAGAAAGGACATTATTTCAATTGTCACCAAGTATCAGGAATACAGGAAAAGAGTAAAGGCACATGAGGCATTACTAAAGGAGATGGAGGAAAAAATAATTGAAAGTGAAGAAGTGGGTGTTGGGAGTGGGACCACTGTTTAGTTTTTATGTTATTTTCTTTAATCTGGCTCTCTTGATACTTCAAAAAATATATTTTAATTTCTAAAATGGTTGTCTTCAATAAACCATTATCAAGACACAAAAAACTCTACTATTTTTATTTCTTTTCTGTTATTTCAATATAGAAAGACAATGGTGAACACATGCGTAATCTTTGAGTTATGGACTCATGGTGTGTACTATGTGGATTTATTGTGCTTTTGCTGAATAGTTTGCTAGTGGATTGTCTATTATTGGAATGATAGATTTTTGGTTAGTTTCATTGTTGTGGAATGTTTATCTATGAATTAAAAATTTATGGTGATGGATGCATAAGAATTTCTTAGTATAATTTAGGTGGTTTGGTAGTTTAATCTTTTATTGTTTAAGTTGGGTGGGTGCCTTTATAAGTTATTTATGTTGAACTATTAGCTTATAAATTATAAGTTATGGATGTTGAATTGTTAGCTTCTATTCAAGGAATGGATTAATAATAATCCTTTTAGTTATTTATCAAGGATTGTTTGAATGGAAATAAAATAGTAATTTATAAGTAGTGTGATATGTGTTGCTCTTTAAAAATGGTAAGTATTAGGAATACAATATAAAAAATTTGTCTTTTCCTAACCTTAGTTGCTAGTCCTTAGAGTTTTATAACCTTGTCGTGGAGTTCTAAATTTTCATAACTTCCTAATTCCCCAACTTGGTTGATGGTTCACTTTGTTGAGTTGTAAGTATTTCTTAGTCATCTTTCTAGTTCGTGGGTCAGAGGTTTTGAAAACTTCAGACTTTGGTTCTAAGGTTCCAAGTTTTAGTGACCACACAACATTATGGACTTATCTTTCCTTTCAAAGGCACCATCATTTGACACCTCATTGAATGCTATGTACAAACTAATATAAAATATAAAGTACAATATAAAATATAAAATATCACAATTTCATGGAATACAACATAAAATATCATCAACTATAGTTTAACTTTGGAATATGATTCATGAAGTGAAATATAAAATAAAATATCATGAAGTGCAATGATTCACAATTTCATTGAATACAATATAAAATATCATCAACTACAGTATAGAATAATGGAAACTATTCCATAAAGTGCAGTATAAATACCTAAAAGCTGCTAATTCTCTTTCATTTCCCAAATGGAGTCAGGCTCCTCAAATTGGCGTTCATTATTAGATAAATTAAAAGAGCCATCTTGAATTTGATTCCAACTATGCTCTTCATTTTCTTTGGTCTGTGTCTCAAATTCAACATTCATTGTGTGATTTGTGTCAATTTCATCTGTCACATTCACACTGCCACTACCACTACCACCAATACTAGCATTTGGAATTGGAGTGTTGCACAACTTGGTCCTTCTTGATTCACATTTGACCTCTAGATTGTGAGTGCCCTTTCAAAAGGAAAATTAAAGACATTATACACAATTCCTTTCAACCTCAAGCAATTTTCCAAATTCTTGTCTAGTTTGTTTCTTAACTTTGATTTCAAAAACCCCAATGTACTGAAAACTCTCTCATCCTCCATTGACCCTAATATTATTGTTTTACATAAATCAACAATTTTGAAATATTCTAATATCAAACCATGTAATATTTCACTCTGACCTAATTTTTTCCAAACCTTTTTTATTGATCTCAGTTCAAAGACCTTCTCCTTGATTATGGATTTATACTAGTCCCTCATAGCTATTGAAAATCTCCCATATTTTTTTCTAAGCTTAGCTTCATTTAAAATTCCTTCTATTTTATGCTCATTGTTTGTTAGACTTTTCAAAAATTGTTTGATCAAGATTTTTACTTGATCATGAAAATATTTTGGGTTCTCTTGGTTTTCCCAAAATTAAGGATACACAATACCCATGGCTTCAAGTATTTCATGTCGAGGGAATCTTTCATGTATCTCTTAGGAAAGATATTTTGCAATTTCCTTCAAATTATCACCAACATATTTAACAATTCCTTTAAAATCTTCCTCCTTAACAACTACTTCTCTACTAGAGCACCTGATTTTCTTACAATGGTAAATTGGTATCTCATATCCATGTACATAGATACATAAGTTTTCGCTTGCATTAAACTATAAATAATTATCAGGATTATTCAAATTAGTAATTTTTTTCCAAATGAAATAATTTGGGGCATCTTGTGTTAGATCTAGATATAGATGATTGAGGGCCAAGCATGTGTGTTTACATAGATTCAAATATTCATTAATATACATAGTTCTATCTTGGGCTTTCTTCACAAGATTTTTCATCTCATCCAGTATGGGGAGAAGACTAGCTAAAGTCAATAGTGTCTCTATATCACTTAACCTATGTAAGAGGTCAGGAGCTTTGTCTACTATGTTGCAATGCTCATACATCACTCCAATCAAGGATTGATATTCTAAAAGAACTCAAGGAGATCCATTTGGTATCAACATCCTTGAGAAGCTTGTTTCCTGGTGTTATTCCCTCAACAAAATTTTGAAATTTTGTGAAATGTTTGGGACTTCGGTAGAAGTATGTGTGGATCTCACAGACTATACTTTCAACTTTTGATACTATAGGAAACTTGCTTACAATTTTGAATGCTAAATTCATTTTGTGGGCCATGCAATGAATGCCAAGCATGTATGGTGCACAAGTAGTTTGTAACTTTCTTCAAACACTGGTCCTTTGAGCTTGCATCACTACAACTCCATCAGCTCCTACACCCACCAAATTTTTGGCAATTTTCAACTCATCCATACCTACAATTTCATTCAAATATTTCTTGGCTAGTTCAAATATATTTTGCGATGTTGAATTTCCCTTTATTTTATGAACACATAGAAGATGAGCTTAGTGAACATGTCATTCTACATTATACAAATGCATACAAACCCAAGAAGTATTTTCTACTGTAGTAACTTCATCTAAAGATGATGCAATGAAATTTGACTCTTTTACTTTCTCCTTTAAATCTTCCTTTTCAACTGTACCAAGATAGTTTTCCCATTACTATCTAGAATTTATTGACCAATGTGACAAGAGATAGTGAGGAAAATTCAGAAAAGATAATAAACCAAAATATTTTGGATAGTCTATCATAGGACACCCTCTAGAAAAATCTGAAAAACAACACTCATTTGAATAGTTTTTGACATATTTGTTGCTTCCATTGCTTTTCCAAATTGAGCCTCAAGTGTACCTTTACATGCAATAATGTTTGAAATTATTTTTTCGTGCTCTTCATAATCTGTGACATACCTAACATAAAGACATTCTTCCTTTGATTTCCATCGTATGACTGATTGTTACTTTCTATCTATGATTTTTTTTTCATAAACTTTACCGATATGCTTTTCTATAGTGTCAATCTTTAGCTACAATGTCTTGGCTCTTCCACATTTCCAACTACAAATCATACATTTGACCAATGTTTCCTTTTCAATATTTTTTGCATTGTCAGTCCCCACTTGTGCGATCAATGGGTAGTTTGACAACCAACTAAGTTGAAAATTCCTTTTCATTTCCCACTCATGCCCCATTTTTTATTTGCTTCTTCTTTTATTGCTACCAACATCATCATCTTCATCCAAGTCAATTATCTCATTATGACTAACCAGGCCCATAGTATCCCTTGGAACATCTTCTGTAGTATTTCCATCCTAATTTGATTTATTTTTATTTAAATCAATGACAATCTCAACTTGACCTTCCAGTGGCAGTGAGGCATTGTTAATGCTACCAAAATTTGGTGGAAGAGTTGATGATGTAGCTCCATCTTGACCTGAAGGATCAGAAGCTTTGGAAATTCCAAAGTAAGACTAAATGGTACATCTAAGGTTTTTGTGTTTCGATGGCCTCCCAGTCTCTTTACCACCCTAAGGAGGGACATGAGTCTCTTCATGACCCTATGGATCCTGAGGAGCGATAGGAGTCTCTTCACCACCTTGAGGAGTGGTGGGAGCCTTACCACCCCGAGGAGTGGTAGGAGTCTCTTCACCACCCTAAGGAGTGACAAGAGCCTTACCCTTGCTGCTCTAGTCGCTTGACATATTCATCTCACTTTGAATAAAAATTGGAAAAAAATGTCTTTTTATTTAAGGATAGAGAATAATAATATAGATCTCATTCCCTACTCAATATCATCTAAGATTGAAGCAAGAATGGAAAAGAGATAAAGAAAACATATTATTATTATTAATAACACTATGAAGAAATGATCACTCACCTTTAAGTCTATGTTTTTGGCTTTCGCTGACTTCCAAATCGAGAAGGAGAACCTTAGAACCGAAATTTTTTTATAAGAATAAATGACACTTTCAATTGTATTTATATCAATCCATGATTCCATATTTGGAAAATTCCATAGGATTTTTAAATGGTATATTAAAAATTTGGTGAATCTTGCATGCTTATACAATGATATATTGTAATTTTCAAGGTAAATTGTGTCCTCAAATGTAATTATTTTTTAATGTTATTGGAAAAATATATCCTCATAAGCAACTATTTATAAATTTTAATTGGAGAAAAGGATCTTCACAAGAAACTATTTGTAAATTTTAATTGGTGAAATGGGTCCTGATACAATGTTGTTTTAATAGTATTGGCGAATATGTAGGTGTTTTATTAAATGCTTTTGGGATTCCAAGCAAAAATATTAGTCAGTCCAATTGAAATGCGTAGTTTGAAAATGGTGAATTTGTTGCTTAATGATGCCTCATAAAAAAATCATTGGAGAATGGACATGCATTGGACCTATAGTTCATAAAATCCAAGTGATTTGGACTCCCTGTTGGATGTGAGAAATTCACCAATTTTGACTTGGCCAATTCCTAGAATTCGTGAATTGGTGAAGGTTCGCCACTAAAGCTTTCCCTATTTCCAAATTCCAAAATTAAATTCAATACAATAAGAGCATCTCAAATCTAGAACTGGAAGTCATAAGACTTTATCAAAGATAAATTTGGCCTGACAACATTTCTCCCAGACCTCAACTAGAAACACAAAAAACCATAGTTCACAACTGGTGAAAACAACTTGCACTGTATAATGAACCAACAGTAAGAAAATCTAAATATAGCACCTTCTAACAACCATGAACAACATATCTAAACCATACAACCATAGGAGAAAATCTGGACCAAAACCCAGAGCAACCACTGAACACATGCAACAACTCTTTATTACAATTTTCTTAATATCCTCAACATATACAACCAACAACAACTAGTGGATAACTAGTTGACTGGTTGACATCAATGACAATACCTTCAATCTCTTAATTCTTGCAATAATACCATGATATTGTTTAAGGAGTCTTATATCTAGATTTACTTTACTGCTTCATTTAAATTCTTGGCTTACATGGATATGATCAAATACTCTAGTCATTTTAACAAGAATACTTGATTCTACATTATAAATTTTTTATGATTCGAGGTATTTAGTCTTGAAAACCATGAAGAATCCTTCAATTTTAGGTCACTTGATATACTTGATAGGTTAATGCTTGAATATATAAGATTTGAGATTATGCTTTTGTCACACCATGCTATTAGCAATCTTTATGAGTGATATTAAATTCTTTTATGATCATTGTCATGCTTGCACATGTCTTAGGATATAATATATATTTCATGTAAATAAATTGTTAATGGTTAAGTTGGGTCTTTATAACTATTGGATGACTTAAACCCTTTAAATATTTATGTAGAAATTTAATATCAGGTAATATAGATAACTTCACTCATGGTGTTTTTGTAATTGAATAATGTTGTTTCATTTTTAGATGATGCAAGTAGACACTCTAGAGCATGGTGTTGTTGTAGTAGTAGCGCGTTGGATGACTTTGACATATGCATGAGGTAGATTAGCTAATTTCACATTAGACTTATTTTTAATCTATTTATTATTGAAAAATAAAATGATATATTCATTTGTAGTTTAATTTCTATCTAGATGGTTTCCATAGGGCTTCACAATGCCAGATCATGAGAGTGCCCCTGTTGTGGATGAACAAAGTGATTATTTACATATGATAAGTGATTGTTTTATTATATTTTATTTTAGAATGTAATTTTTATACATTAATGTCTATAATTTTTATTGTATTAGGTGGGGCTCCATGGTTTTTTTAGTAGGAGGTCAAGTGAACAAGTTTGAAGGATACCACCATCATATGCATCTCCATCCCCCCAATAGTTAAAGGCATCTTGTGATCTATTTATTTTTCCTAGAGTGAAATGACTGTATTAGGGTCCCTTTTTGTATGCCTATATAGAATTTTTGAACATATATTTTGTATTGCATATATATGACATTGTATGACCATATATGGCATTGTTGTAAGCCTATATGGCTTTCTTGTATATATGATACTTTTATCAACATATATTGATATATGTCTATATGGTTATTTGATTAATACATGTTTTTTATCAATGGTGTCCATATTTGAATTATAAATGATTATTTAAATAAATGTAAAATGAATTGATGCAACTATAAATGATTAATCTTCTTCATATTTGCATTATAATTGATTAAATAAACAATTAAAAAATGCTCAATTTTCCATTTTTACTATATTATAGTTGCATACTTGTTAGGACTAGATAATGAAAAACTAATACTTCCAAAATATCCTATTGATGCCCAATTTTTGGTTAGTATCTACATTCAAGTACCTGTCCATCCTTTCACATTTGATCCTCTATCAATGTTATCATATGACCAACCTAGCATTTCCCATTTCCTTAAATGATGTGACCTATTTAAAGTATGGACCCCTATACTCTAGTTGACCAATTACTATTTCACATTTATAGATCTATTCATCATGCCCACACTCTCCTTCCTCTCAATAAATATATTACTATATTGAAAAAAATGTTTATGACTACACTAAATTCAATCCATGGAGGAGACTAGTTATTTGGTGTAGATCATATAGTCATAAGAGCATAAAGATACCTACATTGACCAAAAATACTAAAGTGGACCTATTTTCGAGCCACCCCAATGTGTTGGAATTTTTGGTTTACCCCACGAGATGAAGAATGTAAACAATGGCTGTTGAATTCTTTTTACTAAATGTAGTTGACACTTTTTGTAACATATAAAACATTATTTACATGGTGAAATGGCTTGGATATATGAAAATTTGAGAGAGATTATTGTTGAGAAATAGTGTCTCAAACTTATTAGCATAGAAAGTTACATAGTTTGGGCTTCAAGGTATGTGCAGGATCATCATGGAAAAAACAGGCCCTTAAGTGGCAAAATTTTTAGAAAAATCAGAGTTAGGAAACTTGGCGTAAAAATTTGAATAAGTTATCTATATAATTTCAAAAATATGTAAGAATAGAATCTGTAGCAAATTAAATGTAGTTTTGAAACTACCAGTTTTTTTTTTTTAAAATCTATTTGGTGAAAATTTGAAATTTCAATGTAGTAGTACTTAAATTTTAGGGAAAAAATAAGTAGGTGTCTATCGACCACCCTAACAAAAACAAAATGATAATATTTTTTTATAATATTTTAGATATAATTAAAGGACTCATGTCCAGATGTGATGCATTTTTTTTTTTAATTTTTTTCCAAGTAAATAATTATTAATTATGATTTTTTTATTACAACTTTTAAAAAATATAAAAACGTGTATGCCTAACCACCTTAACTAGGTCAAAAATTCATGAAATTCATTTTTTTTTAAAATCTTATAGTATGTGAAGCATAGAATGTGACACATGTTTCATATTCAAAAAATGTGATACCGTTTGAAAGATATAGATGTTTTTCAATCAACCTATCAATTAGGACTTTAGTCATAATTCAAATAGAAAATGAATAAAAATTATTTATTAAATTCAAAGTAAATCATAGTTTATATTGGTGGAAATATAAGAATCATCTTTAAAAACCCTTTTCGTTTCATCAATTTTGGATTAAAAAAAATCGTCAACCACATACCCTACACATACCCATCGCCACTTTTTGGCCCATCATGATCTTGTACATACCCTTTAGGTTTCTAGTTCATTAGATTGACAGTTGAGTTTTGATGGGATGAAGTTGTTAGTATCCTCCATGTCCTGATAAGCTCTCCATGAGTTGGCATTAAGTGCTTTGTCAAGTTGATAGTCACATGTCGATGGGACGTAGAGACAAGTCTTCCTGATAAGTGCTTACCTTATCTCTAGGTATGTTCATAGTTTGCATTGGTATTAAAGCTTCATCGGGGAAATAGAAACATATTAGTGGGGCATAATAAGTAGTCCCTTCAACATACCAATGAGCAGCAAGAAGTGTTTCATCAGAGAAATAGGTCAATGTCGTAGGGAGTCACTCAACAGTCCCTATAACATCCTAATGGAAGGTTGGGTCTCTTTTTTAGAGGGAATGATGGACTTCGTTAGGACATAGATGATGGTACCTTTGATATGTTGAGAATCTGGGACCAAACAAAATGAATGATAGTTTCAATTGTACAATGGTGACAAGGATGACACGTAAGCGGTGGGGACCACCCTATCAAAGCTACAAGGTTCATCAGTGAGACATCCTTCTATCAGTGGGAAGCGTTACAAAGTATCTTTGATATCCTGATGGAAGGTGATAGAAGAGGATACAGTGGTATACATATTGGAGTGATAGTGAGAGTTCAGAGAGATAGGGTTTCTTGTCTCTTCAACATTTTGGTGGGATTTCGATGAAGGCAGAAGGTAGTGATAGTTTAGCTTGTTGTGACCATTCATCTGCTATGGAAGTTGGAACAATGCTTTCTTGGAAAACTTGAGATGAATGTATGAATGCCATAGTGCATTTTAATAGTGTGAATGATTGATCAGAGTGAATGTAATTGAATTGCTTCCCGATTCATTCTATGAATTAACACCTGAAAGAGCATAGCTCTAAAATTGTATGTAATATTTTTTATATTGTAATACGAGGGATCTCTGCTTTGGTGTGTGGGTTTTTTTCCTGAAAGGGTTTTCCCATGTAAATCCTATGTTCATTCTATAACACCCCAGCTTGCATGTGATTAGTAAAACCCTAATCTATTTTATGTCTTTCTAAATAGATGGTAAGATGCATTGTGGATGATAAATAATGTGATTATTTGACAGTATTTTTGATTTTTCATTCTAAAATTTTAAGGATGTTACCATGAAGGAGTTAAGACTCGGATATTATGAATATGAGTTGAAATTTCAAATGAAATTATTGTACAATTAAATCTTATTTCAACTATCAAATATATGTGATATATGATTGTTTCTTATTGTTTCATTGGCAATGTGTAGGAAATACAAAATTTTAGTATGAGAAGGGGAAAACCATTGAGAACACATTGGACAAACACCTCCTTGTGATCATGAATTTGACCTCCCTTTTGGGGCTTAGAAATAAGTAAGGTTAGTATGTTGGTAATTTAAGGGGGTGAGAGTTGATATTAAAGGGATAATGGATTATGTGCTATGTGGGTGTAAGTGGGGCTAGGGGTTAGGAAACCCTTATCCAAGTGTGAAACTCGGATGGATCCTTAAATGGGTCTTTAAAGAGGGTTGTTGGTCAATTTTTTTGGTTGGGATGCAAAAATAAACCCCCTAGGGTCTATACCATAGTAGTAGGGGTCAAGTGGGAATGCAATAAGGCCCCAAGGAAATTATTTGACTCCTAAAAATTCCTCATAATGAGGAGTGACGAATTTTAAAGAGAGGATGGGGGTGAAAAGATGGAGGGGTTTGTCCAAGCGCATTCTCCCCTCTTAATGAGGAAAGACCCTCATTGATAGAGGGAGGTACACTTCACACCTCCCCATTCAAGGTTACAAATTTAAACTCCTATATATCTTGTGGAGGAAGGAAGAGAGGGGTACTACCCACTTCTCCTCTTGGAGAATTTTAGTGGAGATGGTAGAAAGAATGAGAGGAGGAGAGGAGTCTACCCTCTGGGAAGATAGTGATCAAGAGGCATTGGATTGGAGAGGAAAGATGGATAGAAGAGTCTAATCCCTGAACCTAAATAAAGAGATAATTTTTTTTATCTTATTTGTATTTCCCTCATTTAATTGTTGTAAGAAGATGTCATGTTGGAGGGATCATGGTTGAAAATAGAGAGTAGAGGACCTAGATGCATGAAATGTAGTGCTATGCTATTTTCCTTTGTAGAAATTTGAAAAGACTCCATTCATCATCGTGGAGCTAAAATATTTCATGCTTGGGGGTATGGCTAGAGCTCACAAAGCTCCATGACACCATTATGGTAGGGTGGGAGCAAGTCCTTATAAAATGGTTTACCATCTACCTCATTTATAGGTAATATTGTAGTGATGAGAAATTAAGTAAACAAAAATTGTTGTAAAATGAAACCATACAAGAGCAATCATTTGTGTGTTATTTTTGTAACATGGAAAAATATAGTACTTTGTTGAAAAATAGGAGGCTGAGAAGGGTTATTTCATTGGTAGGCCAACCTTCAAATCTATAACTATTCTTTACAATATTTATTTTTGTTGCAAATAAGCAAATTGTTTCAAAGTAAAAATAAAAGCTTCTATTTCTAAATTCTAATGTGAGCATTAAGAGGGTTTTGAGCTAAATAAATGTAGCTTCTTGTATATGGAAATACAAATTGTTAAGTTATGAAAATATAAATTTAAAACTTTAAAGAAATTTAGATGTATTATTTTGATTCTTTTATTTAAACAATAATATATCCATTGCCCAAAATAATCTTACATATAGTAGTTGATGCAGTAAGCCAATAAAGAACTCTAAATTCCTAGGTGAATTGTCTAATGTTAAGATTAGCATTACTAGTATCTTATCTCTTGGTTGAATTCCATTGTACTGGAAAGGAGATTGTTATACTTTTAAATTATATTTGAAAGGGGTATAATTTATAATTAGTCAAGCTACTATTCTCTAGCAATATATTGAATCATAAAAGCCTCTTCATTTTTTTATTTTATCACCATAACAACAAAGTATGTGTATTGTAGACACCTAAAAATGACCTAGGCCTGCAAGCTTCATTTTTACCACTTTCATCCTAGCATAATTAAGACATTTAATTATGTCCTTGGTCCACATTCAACTATTGATTAAATAATTCATAATTGTTTAATTAATTCATGTCTTTGTATTCTTCATAATTATTAAATAAATAAATAATATTTATTTATTAAATATGTCATTAATTGTCTAAGTCTTCCCTTAATTAAATAAATTTCTTAATTTATTTAATTTCCTTTCTTCATTAATTATTCCTGATTATTAAATAAATGAATTTCATTTATTTATTTGATATGTCACTAACTGTCACAATTAAATAAATTTATTAATTTATTTAACCAGTCTTATCTTCCAAATTAAATAATTAATTTTAATAATTTAATTACTAATTTCACTTTTCTCTCATTTTAAATAAATGAAAATATTTTAAATGATTTCATTTAATTAACTTTCACTCTTTTTAGTAAATAATATGAAAAAGATTATTTACTTGTCATATAAAATTATCATTTTGAATTAATTAAATTCAAAAAGATATTATTCTTCCAAAAATCAAGTAATCGGGCAGATTCTTGATTTTTCAAATCGAATCTTCAGTCTAAATCTTATCTTCTTGATTTTTTGAATCTCACAAATCGGGCAATCTTATCTTATTGATTTTTCGAATCTCACAAATTGGGCAATCTTATCTTCTTGATTTTTTGAAAATCTTCATTTCTTTAATTAATTTATCTCATTTATTCTCCACTGTCAATCTAATTATCTGAGATATTATTCTGACCATTCGATTAAGGATTTTTCCCTAACCCTGATTAGGGATTCTCAAATTTAATTTGGGCCTCTCATTTTAGGTTCTCGTTCGTCCACTCAAAATGACATTTTCTATAAAATGTCATTTTCCTCTCACTTTTGGATTACACACTACCATTTTAGATTTATGCACATATTATAGTCATTTATTAGCTTGCACATTTAAGGCTTCTCATTTTCAATTATTGTAATTATTTGATCAAAGTCTTATACATTGTCATAGTCATAGGCATTTAGACATTTTTATGAAAATCCTTCAAGGCTTGTTGTAGGACTCAGACATTTTCAGATTGCTCGCACAACGAATCTGAGGGCAACAACAAGTAAGAAGGTACTATGGAGGTAATCACGGGAATTGGGATTTATAGGTATAATTGTTTTATTTTCAATTTCCTTTGTGCTTTATAGAACTTTGGGTTTATTGTCATTAATGGTTTTCATTCATTTGATCTAATCTTAAATTCAAAAATAACCCTTAGTTACATTGGTGAACCCGACATTTTGTAGAGAAATTTGTGTGTTTGTTTTTTTTCACTGTTTTGCAGGTTACAGCCAAGACGTCATACAAAATCCCGTCACCATCATTTGAACATAGAAAAATGGGTGAATAAAATATTTTCAAACATTTTCTAGGTTTTGTAGATCTCGGTCTCAGCTTTCTAGAACTTCAAACGATTTCAAATTTCGTTAAGATTTGAGAAAGTTATGGATATTTTAGTGATCACTGTTTTTTTTTAATTTCGTTTTTAAAACCCGCGTTTTCTTTTGCATATAACATTCCTTTTGTACAGAATTGTGGAAAATCGTTTTTGGGTTTTGAAGGTTTAATTTTCAGCTTTCCATGGATATCTACCACTTAAAATTTTGTTAAGTTTGGAGGAAGTTATCACTATGTTAAGTTTGCTGTTTTCATTTAAGTTTTTATTTTTTTATTTTTGTTACTAATCTTTGTTGGCAGTATGTGGCGTTGGAGTTTTTCGTGGGTCAAAGACATATATTCAAACTACTGACATGTGGTTTTGTAGCTATGCTTTTCAAAGACTCATTTCTCAAACAACGTGTTTGTGATTTCTAGTGTAGAAAACACTTCATTTTGGTGCTTTTAAAATAAATGCGTGTTTGTTTATGTTTGATTATGCTTGAAGGTGGTAGGTGATTATGCTCTCACCTTGTGAAAACTAGGTGATCAGAAAACCAGACCCATCTTATGTTGTGTCACCCTTACAATTTAGTAATCGAAGTATCCTCTCCCCTTGTGCTTTCGGGCGATCCTGGGTGTAAGACAAACGGTTACTGACTCTAGAACTTGGGCCTGTTCTAGTGGGAAAAAGTACTCACCCCAGGACGACTCAAACTGGTAGCACCCTGACACCAAGGGACTTCCAACCGGTATACAAAAGTGGGTTCTTGGGGAAAGCCCAAAAATCATGTGTGGTTCTGACGAGATGGATCCGAAAGGGGACTCTCACCACATGGATCATGCCCCACAAACGGAATGCCCGAATTAAAAACCTATTGTCTTAGTGTCCAACTGTTCTATTGGTTGTTGCTTGGTATAGTGTAGGGTACAGTATCATGCCCGAAGACACTCACTACTAATCCCCTTGAGTAGAGATAGCAATTATTGGGATGTCACTACCCAAAGAATCTGAATTTGGTGTGCTCGAATGATGTTAATGAGCTGTGGAGGGGAGCCAATGCCACCAAAATTCTAAGCTATCCGCTCTCGAGAAGGAAAGGTGTTTATCACCAATCCGGGGTATATCGGTGGGCTATACCAAGTATACAAACCCTTGGCCTATTGGCCTTTTTAGGATTGTGTTTATCTAATGTGTGATTGGTTACATTCAAAATGTTGTGTTTGTCAAGTGTTTTCTTGTCTTATCATAGTTCAAAACAAAATATTCATCAAACAGACCAAATTTTCCATCAAAAATGACAAGACAAACTTTTCGCATCTATCAAACTGCGTTTAAATGGTCTGAAGCGCAATCGCTCTAATCAATCGCATTTGAGTTTATTGAACTGCATTTACATATCCAAGATGCAACTGAAACTTCAAATGATGCATTTTCCTATCAAAAGTTAAAACTTCACATTCGAAACCTGAGGTCCTCAACTTGTCCACCATTTGTCAAACACTGTCACCAAGAAGATTCTAACAGAAACCAAACTTGAAATTGCTCAAAGTCTTGACCACTAGTTTGCATTAGTCACCATAGGTTTCATTATCCTTCATTCTTTTTCGTTGCATACATTTGACATTAGATTATCCCTAGGTTCATATTTGCATACTTAGGATTAGGCAAATCTCAGCACACTTTGCAAAGTCATTGTTTTCAAAATTAGGCTCTCTTGGACCAAGTTATCAAACCCCCCTTTTAACCATTGTCCTCTTTTGTGAGATTTTTTTTTCCCAACTCAAAAATCTAGTTAGGAAAAACTCACTAGTCATTTAGACCTGGTCAACTTGTCATTTCCAACAAAGTGCTTTAGCAGTCAAAATCGAAAACAAAGTTCAAGCTGAGAAGTGCTTAGATAGCCTTGTCTTACATTACTACGCATTGCATATCCTATTTAGGAAAATCCAAAAACATTAGTCATTCTAGTCATCATTTTGAACTTAGACTTCATGTAGTGTCATAATTGCATTTAGTTGTCATTCCCATTTGAGCAATCTCATTTATGGTCGAAACTAGACTTCAAAAACAAAAGAGACAAATGGAAAACTTTCGGCAAGACCCCCTGTTTACTGTCAACAATCCTCCACATGACCCAAACTGGACTTTTTATGATCCATTTTCCAATTTAGACAATCAACCTCCAATAACAACGCAATCCTCATCAAACAGTCCATTCGAACAATTCTTGCAAAAGGATGAAAATGGCCAACTACTTCAGGAAAACGTAGAGGCATTGACACAAGACCTAGAGGCCTGTCAGCTTGCTGAAGCAATGGTCTGTCAGGACAGAGACAGATTCTTAGCTATGCTCTTGAGTGAAGGAGCTAAGTTACCACAAGGATTTGACATTAACACGCTAAACTTGACACCTCCTGACCCTAATGCCAACAACACACATAACATGTCACATAGTGGTCAACTTCTAAATACTACGAGCAATACTCCCTTTAGGACCACAATGACAGTGCATACCACTCACAACATCCCAAACACCCCCAACATCCCCAACACCACAAATATCACAATAGTCAATGCCACAACAGTAAATGCCACAGGGGCGTCATCAAGTCACAACAATCCCCCCTTGACAGCTCCATCTACTACCATGAACACAACTTCGTCATATCCATCCAGTGGTATTTCACAAAATCCTTCGGGAGGAGGCACAAGACGTGTATTTATCCAAGGACAACAACAAAACGTTAACACAACAACATAGTCAAATGTAATTTCCTCCCAAGGTACAAACACAAACGTTCCCCTTGTACAAAATCAACAATTTACACAAGGTGGCCAAATAACACAACCCATGACATCATTTACACACCATAACATTCATGGTCACAACATCCCCCAAATAACGACACACATGGCTGGGGGACACATCCCAACCTACTCATCTAGCATTCATACTCATCAACATGCACCCAATCATAACCTTCAATATCAACATGCACCCAATCATAACTTCCAATACCAACATTTCAATCCGCACATGTCATACATACCACAACAATCCATACCGCCACAATACAACAATATTCACACACAACAAACAGGAACACATGGTGTACCAGGCAATCCAACGTACGGAAACATAAACGACCCTGCCATGGACAACCTCAAAACAAGAATGAGGGACATGGAGAAAACTATCCAAAACATGTACATTTCAGGCAAGAAATCAAAAATATCATATGACCTAAATGTATACCCATTTGACACGAGCTTATACATGCCTCCATTTCCGCCAGGATACGTGTCACCCAACTTCACAAAATATAGAGGCAAGACAAATCCCATTGAACATGTTCGCGAATTCGCCACCAATTGTATGGACATCTCCTATGAACAAACATACTTGATGAGACTTTTTTCTAAAAGTCTGGAGGGTCAAGCCCTTGAATGGTTTTCAACTCAAAAGGATATCCAGACATGGGATGAGCTTAAACAAAAATTCATAAGAAATTATGCATACAACATTGACATGGATACCTCTATCACTAGCTTGTGCAATCTTACGCAAGAAGATTCGGGTGAGACATTTATCCCATTCTTTCAAAAATGGAGAAGCCTCACTAGTCGATGTCACATTAACATCCCCGAAAGGGAAAAAGTTGACATGTTTGTCCAAACACTTCTAGGGCCCCTAAAATTTGCATTGCAAATACATTATTGCAAAAACTTCACAGAATTGGTTGAAAAGAGAGTCTAGATTGAGAAAGCCCTTATCACAAAGGGAGAACTAAGATATGGCTCCAAAAACATGAACATCAATCCACCCGCTGACAAAAAAAAATATTGAGTTAAAAATAAGCATGTCACAAATGATGGTGTTGTTGATGCCAAGATGACAAACACTGTAGGTCCTATATTGGCCCTGAAAGGGGTTCAACAACAAAATAGACCAACAACGACATTGACACCTCCTAATACTTCTTCAAACAACCAAAGTGGTCAAAACAATCAAGGACAATATTGTCAGATGAGACAATTTCCTAGGGGTCACACATACACCCATTTTGGTGAACCCATTGAAGAAGTCCTTAAGAAATGCCTCTAGCATGGGGTCATCATACTTCCGAAAATAAAACCGTATGACCCAGGACAATTCAAACCAGCATGGTGGAATGACAATGCACTTTGCGAATACCATCGAGCAAAAGGGCATACAACCTCTAACTGTTGACAATTGAAAAATATAATACAAGACCTTATCAAAAATCACACCATCGAAATAGGTGGATCGCAATTCACCTCCAACTCAGATCATACTATCCACAAGAATCCATTGCAGGACCATGGTTCTCATCATGCTTCCACTTTAGGTTCACAGAACCAAGCTAACTTCACTCGAGCCAAGTATGATTATTCTAGTGGACCAATTATAAATAATGTCAAAACTAATGATGAGTACATCAATACCATTACAGTCAAGAGAGCACCCCAGTGTAATGCTATTACTCGAAGCAGCAAGGTCACTATAGCTGGTCCACCTCCCACTAGACAAGCCAAAATCACTATACCGGGCCTATCTACTAAACAATCACAACATGCTTCATCTGCTAAATAGCCAAAACCTGTCCCAACCCCACAGCAATGGAAACCCAAAAGTCAATTCAACCTCATCGACCAGCTAGGAAAGACTCCCACACAAATATCTATACTTGAGTTGTTGCGTATCTCTCCCGCACATAAAGAAATCCTAGATAAAACTCTCCAGTCGTCGGTCCCCAAGGACATCGATGTCAATCAATTTGAAACTATGGTGCGATATCTCACTATGCCGCACCATGTCACCTTCTCGGATCAAGATTATTCATCACATAAAACCAACCACAATGACGCATTACACATAGAAACTTTTTTCCACAAGCACAAAGTTAGATGGGCTTTAGTAGATGGCGGAGCAGGGTTGAACATATGCTCCCTCAAACTGGTTAAGGCTCTAGGGTTCTCTGATGCATGAGTAGACCCAACAAAAAGTATAGTGATCAAAGCATACAATGATGAAGAACGCTCTTCACGAGGTGTTATCTCTCTCCCTATCAGAGTGGGACTGGTCATTGTAGACACAACCTGCCAGGTCCTGGATTTGGAACTACCATATAACATCTTACTTGGCCATCCATGGATTCATGCCTTAAAAGTCGTTCCATCTACATACCATCAATGCCTAAAGTTTCCATTTGATGGAACAAAAGTAACCATATACAGAGACCCTGACACTTTCCAATATTGTACCAACTTAAGGGGTATCTCTAAAAACTGAGTACCTATTAACCAAGAAGCACCTGGCTCCTCGTCATCCAAGTATATCAACCCTTCCACACTCACGTCATCTTCCACATCTGCTACATCCACGTCTTCCGCCATACCACCAACTTCCACTAGCCCTAAGACTGAATTGATTGTCAAAATCCAGGACCTCGGTTGTGGAGAGTTCAAACTAAATACAACATACAACATAACTACAATACCCACGCCTCCAAATATATATGGTCGGCCATGTTTTAGAATGGAACCTCAAGAAACCTTCAAAGTTCCATTGAATACAATTTTTATCAAGTGGGGAGACATGAGTGATGAAGACCTTGCTAACATTACAGGATGGATCTATAAGGATACTGTCACATTACCTCTATTACCAGTTCAAAGATATGGAAAAGGTTACAACATCATGAAGGCTAAAGGCTATGATGGTACTAGTGGCCTTGGAAAAAATAAAACTAGTCGAAGGGAACCCATAGAACCTTTTCAAATTCTAAATTATCTTGGTTTAGGGTTTGGATCACTCGACAATGATGATTGATGTACCTCTGGACTTTCAAATGAGCAAGTACATGCTTCTGACAGTGTCAAGACTACTAGGGAAACCCTCATTGAAGTAGACTCCCATGAGTGGGAATTTGGCTCAGAACGATCCCTAAGTGACTGTTGTCTTGATGATTTGTTTGTCGAACCAGGGGAACTGACCTCTGGACAATGATTTTGGAAAACATTCAAAATTAAATAGGCACCAAATAGTCAAAGTCCTACTACCACCTCCCATGCCGTACAACACCCATCATCTAAACCCCATCAGTCCAATCCATCCGAGGTATCAGATGACATCAACAACCAAGGCTCTAAAACCTTCACTCCCTATTTTGACAATGAATATGACACTAGTGAAGGAGAATATTGGATAGAGTCTAATGTCGAGTTGGATGATGATAACCTCATCTACAACATCACCGAATCCATCTGCATGCTGTCTGCATCCTCACCACAATTTACCAGCATTGACGATGGCATCTCCTTAGTTTACCCTGAGCTAGTCGATTGGGACCAACAAGGACCGCTAGTTCTGGACACATTTCAGAATGATGAGGCAATTGCTGAATTCATGGGATAACAAGAAGGCATACCCAGTGGGGACCACAAATCCAGATTCGCCATTGATTTAGACTGCACCACATACTTCGGTGAGACTGTTCAGTCATCTAGTCACAAAAGTAAAAATAAAGTAAAAAATGAAACATCTCTAGGTGAAAACCAAAAGGCACCTCTTAATGATAAAATAGTAAAAATAAAGGATGTATCTATGTGTGAAAACCTCTTTGAGGTGCCCAAAGATGGAGGAATGGACTTTCTCCCCGTGCAACAAGAGAAATCGGCTATGCTTATTGAGGACACAATAGAGGATAACATTTCAACTGCAGAAGACCTCAAGATGGTCCTATTTGCTGCATCATTGACTGATGAAGAGAAACCAAAATTTCATAAATTCTTTGCAGAACAAAAAATAAATTTCACATGGTCCTATGCTAACATGCCAAGATTGGACCCAAAACTGGTTTTGCATCATCTACGACTATTACCTAATGCTAAACCAGTCAAGCAGAAGTTGTGCAAAATGCACCCCCAAGTTGCCCTATTGGTCAAGGCCAAGTTAAAGAAATTGCTAGATGCTAGATTCATAAGGTCTATTGACTATGCCGAATGGATTTCTAATCTGGTCCCGGTCATAAAGCCAAATGGGTTGATCCGTGTATGCATAGATTTTTGAGACCTAGATAAAGCATGTCCAAAGGATGACTTTCCTTTGCCAAACATTGACATTATAGTGGACCTTACAGTAGGGTATGAGATGCTATCACTCATGGATGGTTTCTCTGGTTATAATCAAATCCGCATTGCTCCTGAGGATCAACACAAAATGACATTTGCTTTCCCATGGGGTACATACTGTTGGAACATCATGCCCTTTGGTCTCAAAAATGCAGGTGCCACATATCAAAGGGCTATGACCATGATCCTCCATGACATGATGCAAAAAATAATGGAGGATTATGTAGATGACCTATTGGCCAAATCAGCAACAAGGAAAGATCATTTGAAGGTACTTGACATAATTTTCAAGAGACTTGAAGAGTACAAAGTTTGGCTAAACCCTAAGAAGTGTGTTTTTGGGGTCACATCAGGTAAACTATTGGGATACATAGTTTCCTGAAGAGGCATAGAGGTTGATCTGGAAAAAGTCAAAGAAATCATAGACATGCCTCCACCCAGAGGGATCAATGAACTCAAAACTTTGCAAGGCAGAGTACAATCTATTCGTCGTTTCATAGCCCAATTGGCAGATAAGTGTCATCCATTCCAGTATCTGTTGCGCAAAGTTGTCCCCTTTGTATGGATAGATAAATGTCAAGAGGCCTTCCAACAAATAAAATATTACCTACTATCAAGACTATTCCTTATGCCGCCCATTCATGGAAATCCGTTGATTCTATACATCTCGACTACTAGTTCAGCACTGGGGGCATTGCTAGCCCAAAATGATCATGAAGGAAAAGAAAGAGCAATCTATTACATCAACCCCACACTGATAGGCTATAAGTTGAACTACACATACATTGAGCATCCATGCCTCGCTGTTGTCTTTGCGTCCCAAAAACTAAGACACTATATGCTCAGTCATCAGACACAACTGGTCGCCAAGATTGATCCACTGAAATATCTACTAAGTCGGGCATCATTAATAGGCTGGTTGGAAAAATGGGTCATGATACTAAGCGAGTATGACATACAATATGTTGAATGTAAGGCAATAAAAGGATAGGTAATAGTAGATCAACTGGCAGATGTACCAATCCAAGTCACTCATCCATTGGTAATTGATTTTCCTGATGAATCCATTTTCATGCTGAATCGACAACACCATGGAAGCTATATTTTGATGGGTCTCATACTAGTCATGGCTCAGGCTCTGGAATCTTGTTTATCACACCACAGGGGGATTCAATTCCCAAGTCATTCAGGATCACTTTCCCTTGTACAAATAACATTTCCAAATATGAAGCACTAGTCACAGGTCTCAAGTTGGCAATTAAATGGAAAATTCAGACGTTGCTTGTATTCGGGGATTCCCAGCTCGTGATCAACCAAGTGAATGATGACTATGAAAAAAAGGATGAGAAGTTGCTTCCCTACAAGAGGATGGTGGATAGTTTCCTGACATACTTCCAATTGATTTCTTTTGAACAAATCCCCAAGGCACAGAATAAGGTAGCTGATGCAATGGCTACTATTAGTTCTCTCTTGGACATCCCTAAAATTGTGTCACAATTTGAGTTCTTAGTAGAATAGCTTTTGATATTGGCATATGATATCCCAGAATCAGAAATGGTTTGCAAACTCGTTGGTCCCAACTCTCCTTAGTATTAGGACATTTACGACTACTTAAAATCTTAAACCCTTCCATCGAACTTATCCAATAACCAAAGGAAGTCCTTCATTAGAAAATCTACAAGGTATGCCATTGTTAGTGACACCCTATACCGACATAGTTTCGACGATACCCTCCTTAGATGTCTTGACACCGACGAAGCATGTACGACCTTACGAGAAGTGCACGATGGTATATGTGGATCTCATTTGAGTGGTCCTACTTTGGCTAAGAAGGTAATGAGACTCGGGCATTATTGGCCAACAATGGAAAAAGATGCAATTGAATATATCAGGACTTGTCACAAATGTCAAATTCATAGTGATTTGGTCCATGCTCCAGCACAAGAACTTCGTCCGATCACTTCTCCTTGGCCCTTTGCTCAATGGGGACTTGATCTTGTGGGTAAGATTCATCCAACCTCATCCAACGGCCACAAATTCATTATTACCACCACTGAGTACTTCACAATGTGGATTGAAGCCATCCCATTGACATATATTACCGGAAAACAAATATCAAAGTTCATCCTTAACTATATCATCTGTTGGAATGGCCTTCCACAATCCATCATCACTGACAACTGACGTTCATTTAAAAACCAAGACGTACGTGAGTTATGTGAGCAATTCCATATCCAACACCACTTTTCATCTCCATACTACTGACAAGGAAACGGCCAAGCTGAGGCGTCCAATAAAACCATTGTCAAGATTTTAAAAAAGACTGTCAATGACGCTGGCCATGACTGGCACATACAACTCAACCCTACTCTGTGGGCTTACCAAACTAGCATTTGTATGCCTACAGGGACCACCCCATTTGCCCTAGTCTTTGGCACTGAATCCATCTTACCCATTGAGGTCGAAATTCCTTCGCTATGAGTCTCCTTAAAGGGTCTAACTAATGAAGAGGAGTACTGACAATCACGCTTGCATGAGCTGGAAATGCTAGAAGAAAGAAGACAAAACTCATTGAATCATCTCCAAGCATACCAAAACCGCCTTTGTCACAGCTACAATAAAAAGGTTATGGTCAGAAGGTTTGACATTGGTGACCTAGTTCTCATGCAGAACCCCAAGAACCAAGCAGACAAAGAAAAGCCAAGAAAATTTGAACCAAACTGGCTGGGTCCCTATATTATCATATCTTTGGTTCTGGAGCTTATCAATTGGCAACTCTAGATGGGGAACAGTTGACTGAGCCCATCAATAGTTTACACCTCTGAAAGTTCTACGCATAGCATCAGAGGGTGGAGCTGAAAGCCATAAAATACAAAAAAAATTGAAAAATGATAAAAATCGTCACCTTGATGAAAACCTGGCAAATAGGCGTCTTGGTGACACCAAAAAAATCAAAAAGTCAAGAAAATATAATGAGAAAAATGATTCGTTCAAAAGTGAAAACCTAGCAAATAGGCGCTTTGGACAATTACCATGGTGAAAACCTGGTAAACATGCACCATGCGTAATCAATCATTGCTCTGCCATCTACTGTCATTTTGTCTAAACTTGGCCTAGGATGAAAGGTATTTCTGCCATTATCACACAAATCAGCACAACATCCTACCCTACCTATCCTAGTGGATAAATGATTGACATCAAGTCTAGACGACTGTCCATCTAGTAAGTCAGCAACATCTCGTCCACATTCCTTACAAATGGCTAAGTCTTAGACTTGACTAGGGGCAAAATGTTTATCATACAACTATAGTGGATGTCACATATGATCACAAAAAACATCATAAAAATTCCTAGAAAAAGAAAAAAAAACATCATAAAAAGTCCTGAAAAAGGACAAAAAACATCATAAAAGTCCCAAAAGACAAAAACATTGCAAAAGTCTTGAAAAAAGACAAACAAAAGGTCTTTGAAAAAAAAGACAAACACATTGGCAAAAAGTCCTGAAGAAAGACCAAAAACATCGCAAAAAGTCCTGAAAAAAGACCTAAAAATCATAAAATGTCCTGAAGAAAATTACAAAAAAAACACCAGACTGCTCCAAGAACGCAAACGCACTGTCATCTCTTGTAAAAGTCGGTCATGTCAAATTAGTCTTCGTCATTTGTCCAAACTACGTTGTCTCTGCGCATTTGCTACGTAGGAAAGACTCATACTCAAGTCCCTGAAATATTAGGTCAGTCCTTTTAGGTTTGTCAAAATAAATCATGGCGCAATCTTTGGTCATCAAGACAAATTCATTGGTCGTGTCGAACTACGAGGTCTCTGAGTGTATGATGTAGGCAAGGCCATCTATCGATGAGCCCCTGAGGCCTCACTAGGTCAGTCTATTAGGGTTCATGGCATCACACTGGCACACACATCAAAAAGGATCTTCAAGGACACATAAATATTTCTTAAATGAATGAAACTCATCAAGAAAATGCCAACAATCATTTATTGCAACATGACAAAACTCATCGGCACATATTATTATGACATAGCAACATTTGGTCAAAATAAGTCAAACCATCATAACCTGTCAAACTGTTAAAACTCGGTTAACCTTTAGATGTGTCCTTCTGAAAGGTAACCCCTGTCATTCATGCCTCAGCATGTGTCCTTCCTAGGCATCGTCATTGTCATTCGACATTTTCACGCGATCCTCATGACATCTAAGGATCACCCCTCTCGACATCGACACTCTTCAGATGTGTCCTTCTGAAGAATCATCTGTGTCATATATGCCTCAGGATGTGTCCTTCCTAGGCATCGTCATCATCACCATCACATGACATTTGGAGATTAATTCTCTTGGCATCAATTTTATTCAGGATGTGTCCTTCCTGAATTTGGAAGACCTGGACATCTATTATCAACGCATCGTCAAAGCTTTAACACTCGAACATCTCATCATCATTAAACCAAGACATCTTGACATCAGAACAATGAATATCCAGACGCACTTGGAAAACACTTGACAATTGTCTTTTCATCTTTTATCATGTTATTAGTTTTTCAACGAGATCCCACTAAGCAGGATTTAGAGAAGCAGCGACGTATCATGACGATTGACATGCATGACTACTAGCTTCTCAGCGAGGTCCTGATCCTGAGATTTAGAAAAGCAATGATATATCATGATAGAGACTCTATTTTTGTATTTTGGCAATCATGTCACTAGTTTCTCAAGGATGTCCTAGAAACAGGATTTAGAGAAGTAACGACGTGTCATGTTTTAGTCTTTTTTTTTTTGCTTATGGTTGATTATGACAAAAAGACTGGGGTAGTCACGCTCTTGGTATAAGTCATGATCATTCTTGTCTGTGACTGTTTGTCTTACGTAATGGTACAACCTTGCACACCTTGATCTATGTCATATCATGGTGTTTGTTGGCCATTACAACAGTTTTCCCAATGATGATTAAGAGCAATAAATATTAAAAAGTCCTACAATAAAGCTTCGAAGGATTTGGTCTAGGAACTTGCATGCATATCCTTTAGTCATGTCATCTTCTCTCGCCCATCTCATATAAGCATTGCATCCATATCATCATTCATATCTTTTTCACTAATATTCATTTGTCTCTTCATATTCTAGTCTTCTCATCAATTTCGAGAGCAAACTCATGTTCTTAGAACCTGTCTGTCCTCTCGAGGGGGCATACCATAACCCTCCTCATCATTCTTCCTCATCTTATTTTTCACTGGTGCATATTTTTGACTTATTTTCTTTGTCACAATGCAACATGCTACATTATGACAAAGAGGGGCAAAATGTAGACACCTAAAAATGACCTAGGCCTGCAAGCTTCATTTTTACCACTTTCGTCCTAACATAATTAAGACATTTAATTATGTCCTTGGTCCACATTCAACTATTGATTAAATAATTCATAATTGTTTAATTGATTCATGTCTTTGTATTCTTCATGATTATTAAATAGATCAATTATATTTATTTATTAAATATGTCATTAATTGTCTAAGTCTTCCCTTAATTAAATAAATTTCTTAATTTAATTAATTTCCTTTTTTTATTAATTATTCCTAATTATTAAATAAATGAATTTCATTTATTTATTTGATATGTCACTAACTGTCACAATTAAATAATTTTATTAATTTATTTAATCAGTCTTATCTTCCAGATTAAATAATTAATTTTAATTATTTAATTACTAATTCCACTTTTCTCTCATTTTAAATAAATGAAAATATTTAAAATGATTTCATTTAATTAACTTTCACTCTTTTTAGTAAATAATCTGAAAAAGATTATTTACTTGTCACATAAAATTATCATTTTGAATTAATTAAATTCAAAAAGATATTATTCTTCCAAAAATCAAGTAATCGGGCAGATTCTTGATTTTCCAAATCGAATCTTCAGTCCAAATCTTATCTTCTTGATTTTTCGAATCTCACAAATCGGGCAATCTTATTTTCTTGATTTTTCGAATCTCACAAATTGGGCTATCTTATCTTCTTGATTTTTTGAAAATCTTCATTTCTTTAATTAATTTATCTCATTTATTCTCCATCGTTGATCTGATTATCTGAGATATTATTCTGACCATTCGATTAAGGATTTTGCCCTAACCCTGATTAGGGATTCTCAAATTTAATCTGGGCCTCTCATTTTAGGTTCTCATCATCAATTAATCTCGTCCGTCCACTCAAAATAAAATGTCATTTTCCCCTCACTTTTGGATTACACGCTAACATTTTAGATTTGCGCACATATTATAGTCATTTATTAGCTTGCACATTTAAGGCTTCTCATTTTCAATTATTGTCATTATTTGATCAAAGTCTTAGACATTGTCATAGTCATAGGCATTTAGACATTTTTATGCAAATCCTTCAAGGCTTGTTGTAGGACTTAGACATTTTTAGATTGCTCACACAATGAATCTGAGGACAACATCATCTAGCAAGTAAGAAGGTACTATGGAGGTAATCATGGGAATTGCGATTTACAGGTATAATTGTTTTGTTTTCAATTTCCTTTGTGCTCTATAGAACTTTGGGTTTATTGTCATTAATGATTTTCATTCATTTGATCTAATCTTAAAATCAAAAATAACCCTTAGTTACATGTATATGTTGAGCTTGTGCACCCTTGTTGGATTTCATCTTTGTAATCATGAAGGAAGGTTTTCATACATATGTATATATATATATATATATATATATATATATATATATATATATATATATATATATATATATATATATATATATATATATATATATAAATATAAATTAAAGGAGATTTAAATAAATTGAATTTTGGGAGAAATATTTATACACTATAGAAGCTTTGTGTAACAAAATAACAAAAGAAAATAAGAAAATTATTTAAAACTGTTAAGACTGAACCAAAAGAGAAGGGAGAGGAAAACACATGGCCTAGTGTGAGGGTGATGTCTTGTATGGAGGTTTCTCCAGATTGAAGGTGGCTTGGTTGAGGATATTGTATACTATGTATCATGTGTTCACCCACCTCTTTTCATTACTCTTTTTCATTTCCACTCTCCAAAGTTCTGGAATGACTCTTCCCCTATGCCATGTAAATACCAACCCTCTTGTCATTTCCTTCTTTTTGGAATAAAATTAGGCTAAATCACTCCTAGCACAGATTGGCACAAAGTTAGAATGTACATGTACATTGATCTTTGAGGTGAATCCCCACAAAATCTTTAGTCCCAAGCAAATAATAATAATAATAAGAAAAAAAATAGAAAAATAGAGACTTCATGACCTCCATTCAATGATTAAAACGACTTACATTGTTGTTCCAAAGTTCACAAGAAATTTTTATTGTGAAGGTCAATGCTTATCCCTGTCATGTTCTCTAGTTCCCTCTGTCCCATTGAACTATTTCTTTTAGGTTTGTCATTAATCATTTTCAATGAATGAGCAACTTTTTGGTGTCCATCATAAGCACCTCATGCAATGCCAACTCATTAAGTATGGAATAGACTAGTAATCCATCGATTTTATAAGATCCTTGTGACAAAGAATGGATTGTCATACATCATATAAGGATGACCTTGCTACAATCCATCACTTCAACATTAAGACTAGCACCATCATGATCTATCAATATTTCCCTCCCAACTCTTTTGCTAGACTATAATAATAGATAATAATAATAATTCTATCTTGGTGGAAATGCATTTATGAAGGAGTCATTGGGCATAAAAACTCGTTCCAAAATCTAAAAGCTAGTACGAGTAATGTAATACAATCTATTATTTTTTAGCTTCTTACGCTTTCTATGAATAGGGTATTAGTATGAGGTATTGACATAACCAACATACATACATCAAGAAAAATAACTATAAGAAAAAAAAAATAACATGGTTGAGCACCAGTGACAGTGATAATGGTAGTCCAATAACTATTTTGTAGAAAATGATAGGAATTTTCAACATTGTGATTGGTCTGGTTTCAACAGGAAGGCTCCTTGACACTAGGGTCCCAATGGTGACCTTCAAAGGCAACATGCAAATAATAAGCTGCATGCAAGATGACATCATTTTTGAGACCAAACTGGAGACCTTTTATGTTCATAGGGTTCTCAACAAAGATAAACAACTAATTTTTGACATTTGGGAAGATGATAGACTTCCTCATGGAAGCCACATGGATGCACATAAATCTTCAAACGGGAAGAAGTCGGATTTTCAAGGCAAGCAATGTGAGAAGAGTTCTAGTTTTCTTTTCTAATTCTACCTAGATTCTGATATAGATCTTTGTTCCTCTAAAGCTCCAAAATATTTACGATGGGGGATTCTAGAGTGGAACAATTTGAGGGAAAAAAAATAACCTAAATGTATGTAACCTAAATGCTTCTCAAGGGGTTCCCTTCAATCCAAGTGACAAAGAATAAGTAGGTTGATTCACAAGATACACATGCAAGGGATGAAGGTCAAGAAAATTAGGGATATGGATAAAATCAAGGCTCTAAGACTCAATCTAGAGTCAATAATAGGGAGAATCAATCTTCTCAAAATCAACAATCAGAAAAGCAAGAGGGAAAAGAAGGATCAAGGAAAAGGGTACCCCAGTCAAGGAAAAATAATAAGAATAAGAAAAATGAAAAAGCTAAGATGAAATCAATTTTATAGTGTAAATGGAAAGCTAACTCTTCAAGCAAGGCATTAAAGCAACAAACCCTCATAGAGAAATGTTGAAAAAAGACAAAAACCCTTCTAGAGAAATGCTCAGTGGAAGAAAAATATGTGGTTTGTATTACTTTTTTACAGGATTTACTTCAAAATAAAATCCAATATCTTTGTCATCAAGCTCTAATTTGTAAGTTTTGGGATCTTGTTCTTGGTTTATAGTTATTGAAAGATTTTTTTTTTATGAATGGATGGGGGTTTCCAAGATTTTTTCTTTGGACAAAAAGGAGGGTGTTTTTATTGTCTTGTTTCATACAAAAGAATAGAGAGTTTCCATCTATAAGGTAAAATCATGGATTTATGAAGGTTTGTGTTTATGGATGAATCCTTGGACCCCAAATTTTAACCCAACCCTCTTTATGGTTATATTTTTTCTAGCCTAGGTTCAATTACAATCTTTGCCACTAGAATATAGAGAGCTCAATCTAATAGAGAACATGGCAAATCAAATAGGCATTTTCCTTAAACATGATAAGGAATTTTTTTCAAACCCATCTTTAGTAGTTAGTGTTTGTATTTTGATGGACTCCTATACACCTTTTCCTAGTCAAATCCATATAAAATTCAAATTTGGCATATGGGTATAGGAGATTATAGTAGAAAATCAACAAAACTCATGCACGACATGCCATTCTTTGGATCATATGAAAGTAGTATGTCCTCATAATGCTTGTCTAAGTAATGAAAAAGCACAAGAAATTTCATAGATTCTACACTAGATCGACATAATATCAAGGTTATGAATGATCTGGATTTATTGGAAAGGGAAGAGCAACATCAATCAACTCAAGTGGTGTCCAAAGAAAGTGAAAATTTCACTGAGGACCGATTGAAATTTTTTGAGCCTTTATCACAATATAAGGCTACAATTACCCCTTCAAAGTAGACTAATTTGGGAAACAAGGGAGGTGATTTAATTTGCAATGCACCATAGGTTTCATTTCCAATGACCTAGTTTCAACAAATAATTTGTGATTTGGTGTGTAGTAGTAGATCAATCCAAATCTCTCTTAATTGGCCAGGGGAAAATGTATGTATTCATTCTTTGAGTAATTTAGGAATAGACTTTTCACTCAATACTATGCTTCCTTATACTCAAAATATTCACATTTTGGAAGTTCCCAATAAGCAAAAGTCTCATGATTCTAAACAATAGATTTCTTAGGATTCTCCTCAGGGGTTGGAAGGCCTTGTACAAAAATCGCTTCAATCCATAGGCTCAAATTTTTTTGACGAGATATCAAATGAAATTCTTAATGAGGAAAAGGTTATAGAGCCAGAAATGTTGTCCTCACAAGAATATCATTTCAATGACATATGTAAATGGGAAAAGGTATATTTAGATGTAGAAATGGTGGGAGGGTTTGAATTTTCTCAAACATTATCTCTATCTCAAACACCAATTTCTCAATCTCCAATTAAAAAAACCCTAGGGAAAAAAAGGGGTTAGAAGTCTAAGGTAGAAAAATTAAAAGAAGAAATAGATGTAGAGATGTAGACTATTCTAGATGGAACTATTTTAATTAACAAGAGATTGAGGAGAGCATGTTGCTTTCCTTGAGTGTAATGAATATTTCTTCATGGAATGTCAAGGGCATTAATTCCCCTAACAAGCGAGCCCGGATCAAGCATTAGATTGACGCAAGTGGGGCATATATCTTTTTACTTCAAGAGACTAAGTTGTCAAAGGATGGTTTTGAAGCATCAATTTCAAAATGGGGAAAGTGGAATGCATCCTTTGTACCTACCTAAGGGGCTTCAGGGGGGGTAATCTCATTGTGGAATCCAAAAACGATATTTGTAGATACCTTGAATACTGCTTGCAATTGGCAATTTCTATCTATTCAAAGTTTTGACTTGCAGTTCAATATTTTCAATGTTTATGGCCCAACAACAACTCAAGATAAGGAGGCTATGGGATATCCTAAAAAATACAATACAAGGGTTGGGGAATGATAAGGTGGTGGTAGTAGGAGATTTTAATGCTATTTTTTCTCTCAATGAAAAGTAAGGAGGTATTTTCCCAGCTCCAAAAACAATGGTTGATTTTGGGAATTTCATTTCAAATAATGACTTGAGGGATGTCTTTCCAGAAAAGGGGAATTTCACTTGGAAAAATAGGAGGAGAGACTTCTTGCAAATTGTTGTGCACATGGACAGATTCTTAATTACCTAGAATTAGGCTCTCATTTTATGTCAGTTATCCTCTCAAATTGTGTTTCTTATAAGTTCTAATCATTAGGCCTTTTAGTTCTCTATAATAGATACAAATGGTATTTTAAAGCATAAACCCTTCCTTCAAATTTGAAAAGATGTGGTTTCATCATCCACTCTTCTTACCTCTTCTAAGACAATGGTGGATGAGTGCACCAACTCAGAAAGGAACCAAGATGTTTCAATTTTTCAAAAAATTATAGTATGTTAAAGAGAAAATCAAAGAGTAGAATGTGCAAACCTTTAAAAAAAATGTGCAAAAGGAAGAAGTTGCCACAAAGGTTGCTGAAATTCATGAACACATTATAAAAAATGGTTTGGATGTTGCTACTTATGAGAAAAAAAAGGAACTGCAATAGTTATGGGAAGAGTTAGGAAAGAGGGAGGAAGTCAATAGAGTTATGGTTGAAAGAACAAGATCAGAACACAAAATTATTTCATGCATCAGCTCAACAAAAAAGAGTTGCAAAGAAAATATTCTCAATTCAAGATGCAACTTTAGACAATCAAATCTTCAATGAAAAGGAAATTCATAAGGAAGGAGTAAGGTTCTTTATGAACCTCCTTGCCCCACTTAAGTTTGCTACAACCCAACGGAGTCAAGATGAGTAGGAGTTACTGTCTGCAATGTCATGTCTCATTTCTAAAAATAATAATGAGGCATTGATGAAACCTTTTACATTATCAGAATTAGAGAAGGTGGTTTTCTCAATGTCTTTGGATAAGGCTCCTAGACCAAATGGTTTCACAACCTTATTCTTATGTTGGGTTGTCTTGGGTTTTGATCCATTATTGGCTTTAGAGGAATCACATAGATCTAGATCAATGTTCAAGAACTTCAATGTTACAAATATATTTATCATGCCAAAGAAAAAGGAGCCCAAAAATTTTGCTTACTTTAGACATGTTTCTCTTTGTAACACTATTTACAAAATATTTACAAAGGCCATATATCTAAGATTGTAACACCTAATCCCCAAGATCATTTCTCTAGAGCAAGGAGGTTTTTTCCCACAGAGGGAAATTGTAGAAGGTGTGTTGGTGGTGCATGAGGTGTTTCATTCTATTAAGACAAAACACCTACCTTCTTTCATTTTCAAGCTTGACATGATGAAAGCTTATGACAGAGCTGATTGGAATTTCTTGCTAAAAGTACTTGCTAAATTTAGTTTTTCTGCAAAGTGGTGTAAGTGGATACTCTCCTTCTTATCAGGTGCACACTTTTCAGTTTTAATAAATGGTTCTCCTTTAGGTTTCTTCAGAGAAACTCAAGGTGTAAGACAAGGGGATCTTCTTTCACCCTTTCTATTTATAATCATGGCAGAAACATTGAGTAGGGAAATTAAGGAAAAGCATGATCAGGTTTTATGGCAAGGTATCCTCATCCCTCACATTGATGTCTCAGTAACTCATAATCTCTTTGCAGATGATACCTTATTGTATGGGAAATAATTTGTTTCTAATGGTAATAAAATAAAAGGGATATTGGATGAATATTTGTTGGTGTTAGGTCAAAAAATAAACTCCTAGAAATCAAAGATTTATGTCTTTAACAACAAAGCTGCCATCAAAAGGAAAATTGTTAGACTATTAGGTTTCCAAGAGGAAATTTTTCCTTGTAAATACTTGGGTATTCCTTTTTTATGGGGGCTAATAAACTAGAATACTAGTCCAAAGTAATTGAGAGAATAAATAATAAAAAAATGTTCTTGGAAGGCCCATTGGCTATCTTTTCTAGGACATGTTTTGCTTATAAAAAAACATTTTTTGCAATCCCTAATTATTTTTTATCAGCTTTACGGGCTCCTAAATTAGTACTTGAGAAAATTTAGAAAATTGTAAGAAGTTTCTTGTGGAAGGGAAATATGAACGATGTGAAGAAAATCCCATTAATTTCCTTAGATAATATGGTGAGGGAAAAATTCAAAGGTGGTGTGGGATTACATGATATCTCTAAATGTAGCTTGGCCTTTGGGGGAAAGCTCATTTGGAAAATGTATACTAAGCCAAATTCCAAATGGTGTTCTTTGATGAGGGAAAAACCTAGAGATATTTTTCATAGTCTCTAACCCTCTTGAGGGATTTTCCATGTGGAACTTCACATGATTTCATGTAGGAAAGTTGTTACTCATATATTTCCTGGGAAGTTAATAAGGGGTATGAAGTTAAATTTTGGGATGATTCTTGGAATGGGAATCTACCTGTGAAATATTTTCAATATTTGTAGTCATCTATTCTAGTTCTCTCTCATATGTGGGGGACCAAATTAATTGATTGTGTTAGCTCAGTGGAAGCTTCATTAGGTAAAGTGAGTTGGAAATGTTTTTCTTCCATGAAAATATCAATTGAACAAAAGAGCCTTTTGTCTCAAATTTTGGATAGAAGAGTTGTATTCTTGTCATGGAAACTTGATCATATAATATGGGCCCCAACTAAGAATAGATGTTACTCAGTCAAACAAGGCTATAAGGAAATTCTTAATACAGATGAGTTAATTCAGTCTTAGATGGATTTTTCACTTTGTTGGAACAATGTGGTCTTACCAAAAGTGGGCATCTTTGCATGGATGGTGTTGAAAAAAAGAGTTCTTACGAGTGATCAGTTGGTTAAATTAGGGATTGCAGAACCTTTTAATTGTACCTTATACAATCAATCTCTAGAAGACTCAAATCATTTGTTCTTGTAATGTTTTTTTTCCCAATCTTGTTGGTTATTTTTCTTACAAAAGTTGTATTTTTATGTTCCATCACCAAACTCAATTTTAGATCTCTTCTCTTCATGGCCTATGTTTTAAAAATCTTCATTTTTTTCATGCATTTGGTGAGTCATCCCAACATTAGTTTTGTGGGATATTTGGTGGGAAAGGAACAAGCACATTTTTAGAAAAATCTTTTCCCCTGCTTGCTTAGTCCATGCAATTATTGAAAAAATCAGTCAATGAAGTAGTAAATGCCTCAGTGCAAGATCATGAAAATACTAGTTCTTTATTATCATTATGGGATAACTTCATCCTTAAGAAGTGAAAGGGTATAACTTTACCTTTAAAAGGAAGCATGAAGCATCCATATAAGGAAAAGGTGGATAGGAGTACAATTAAATGGTTCCTACCAATGGAAGGTTTCTATAAACTCAATTTTGATGGAGCCTCTAGAGGAAACCAAGGTACATCAAGGGCAGGTGTTTGTATTAGGGATGCAAGGGGAATTGTGAAGGTAGCCAAATGAATAATTTTACCCTCAAGAACAAATAACACAACATAATCAATGGCCCTCCTCCATGGCTTGATCCTTGCAAGACATATCCAAATTAGTGAAATACATGTAGAAGGTGATTCAATGATAGTTTTTAATGCATGTAAAGAAAGAAAATCCATTAATTGGAATATCAAATATGACTTACAAAATGTATGGAAAATTCTAGACAAATTTTATGATTATCATATTTCTCACACATATAGAGAGGGAAATATTCTTGTAGACCATTTAGCCAATATGGGGTGTGCTAGGAAGGAAAATTTCTTCACAGAGAATAATAATAATATGCAATCCTTTCCAGAGCTTAAGGAAATAATAGAGAGATAATGTGTTATTTAATTCCAATTAAAAAATCATGCAAAGGAGTAGAGTATTCATCTCCTAAATTCAATTAAAGGGGTTTCAAATCCAATCATTGGATACTATAAATAAATAGTGGAAATATCAGTGGAAAATGAATGGGCTATTAGATGACTTGTTAATGAGTCATCATCCCTGTTGGAGTTAAAAGGGCTCTAGAGAATTCACTAATTCAAAATGAAAACATCTAAGGTGGAGGGCATTAAAATATTCTATTGTTCTTAGTGGGTCAAGGAAAATTGACACATAGCCATAGGTTGTGTGTTGTGTCTATAGAAGAAGGTGACATTTGTTAAAACACATCTTCAGGGCTCTTTAAATGGCTTTCTTTCCATGGAATTTTCATGTTGCCATGACTGTGAAATCTTGGAAGAGACCATTTGAGGAATACCTATCTCATGATTGTCTCAAGATGATATTCAAGGCTGAATGCTTGAGGGTGGAGGATTGTATCTACATGGTGTTAGGAATTGATGTCACCAATCTAAGGGCAAGGAAAACTCTCTTCCCATCACAAATTCCAAAAGACATTTCACGTCAAAATTTTTTTTTGATGTGAAACTTCAACTACACTACCACTAGGCCAAGAAGTCACTTTTGTGGGGCTACGAAGGCATTGCTCTACTACAAAAGTCAAAAGATGAAGTAGTGGTGGTCACTGTACCACTGTATGGAGCTGCAAGAGGAGGCATGTGAATGCAGGGAAGGTTGGGAAGGAACAACAATTGGGATTAAAATCCAACAAAAAAAGACATTATTCTCATGCAAGCTTTGAGGAAAAATTGTAGAAGGGTTTGCATTGTAATGGAGGTTGACATCAAAGAAAAGTTTTGTTCCCTTGCTTTTCTTAGAGCGCATGTCCAACATCCATCCCTAAATGGTATGTAACTAGATTTTCAATTTTGGGTAAACTCTCTGGTTTGTGTGGAGGAACATGCTCATGTAGAATATGAACAGTATGTACCTGACATAGGAAATACTCAAGGGTATGCTTATGTTGCTCGTGCATGCCTAGTATGAGGGATGTAATTCTCTAGGGTGTTTGTTGGTAAATGGAGTATGTATCTGCAATATTTTTAGTTGGCAGAGGGTTTGGGAGTCCAAGATGAAAATTTAGTGCATGGTGATTATATGGAGTATAATCGACATTTTTTTAGTAGTTTCAAATTTTTGCTTATGAAGGTTAATGAAGTGTTTTGCTTGGTTATGTTACATAGTAAATATCACATAGTAATATGCTTACTAATTTTCCTTTCTATATTTGTATAATTCTTGAGCTCAGTAGTATGGGTATATCCCAAAGTGGAAGTTTTAGGGTTAGTAGGCTAGGACATTGATATTTTACATGATTTACACCAACTCTCCCAAATTGGAATTTTGTAATATGTAAATCTCTCATTTTATATAATATATATATAGGATTCCATGCCTTTTGCTTAAAAATAAATTAATGCAATCTATTAAGATCTATTAATAACAAATTTAATTAAGAGGCATTCTAGAAAACTTTATGTATAGGTAGAGCATGTTGCAAGTGGATTGTCTAGAAGAAGAGAAAAATAGGTCATTGGCTACAAAGCGATTGAAGCAAAAGAGAAACTAATACATTA
>VDFB02347111.1:0-34206 GCA_007258455.2 Sequoia sempervirens
AAAAGGGGTGGATCAAGCTTTGATCATTTGTCCCATATGTTGTGGATCAGATCTAAGTTGTTTTTCCAAAAATTCATGCTCACTTTGAGGCAACAAAACTTTAGGCTGTCCGTTGGGTGAGTATCCAAAGGGGGTGAGAAACATACATAGCGGGTATGCACTCACAAGCAAGTGGCTATGGGAAATTCATGCCTAAGTTCAGATCCCACATGGTAATAATACCAAAGTTATACCTCCTGAAAACTTTGATAAGGCACCACACAAAAATGATCTTCGAGCTTCATGAAGCAAGCAAATCTTTGTTTGCTTGATATTCATGAACAAACAAGATGGCATCATAGGAAAGCAAAGTGTGTTATGCAAGGTGGCCATATAACTGAAATTGAGAAATAGTGTAAGGAATGTTCAAAGGATTTTTTCTTAGTTCATGTAAGGTATTTATTTAGGGAAAATTGTGCCTAATGTCTCCAAGAGAGGACCAATCAAAGAATAGAAGATTCACAACTTAGGGGATGTAGTTTGTCACACCAAGCCACTAAGAGGAATATAATATGCTAAGAGAGATCACACTCTTGAGGGACATCACACCCAATGTCACCACAAATAAAAAGACAAATCACATGAAGTAAGAAGACTACACCATGGAACATGGAATGAAAAATAATAATGCCAACGTATGCCCCAACTTTAAAGAAATTACTAAACACCATGTCGTGAGCAATTACTTTAAAGTAGCAAATGATAAATGCTAACAATAAAGAGGACATGAGAGCTTATTCATAAAGCCCTATTCCAAGTCATATGTCTCCAAATAAGGCTACATAATGAGAAAAGGAAGGGGCTTCCCCCAAAATGAAATCCAAAAATCACACAAGGGATCCATGGATTCGGGGTTAGTATGTTCTTGCTACAATGTTTTTTAGAGAGCTCGGAACTGTCATCATTCCCTAAATACTCATGAAACAGGAAGAATGGCACAAAGAAAGAAAAAAAAAAAAGAATTTTTTTTGGGTCAACATGGAAGAGATGTGAATGTCTCAACACCTTGTGTCATCCCAAAAGTAAAACACAAGACAAAAGAAAAGATAAAGGAAAATATTTTGGGTCAACATGGAAGAGATGTGAATGTCTCAATGCCTTGCATCATCTCCAAAAGGAAAACACAAGGAAAAATAAAAGATAAAGAAAAATATCTTGGGTAAACATGGAAGAAATGTGACTGTCTCAATGCCTTGCATCATCCCCAAAAGGAAAACACAAGAGAAAATAAAAGATAAAATGTTTACGACATATAGAAGAATGTAGATACATAAAGAGGAATGTCACAAAGTGAAAGATACATAAAACAAAACTATATGGGGAGATCACATTACGTACATGCAATCACATAAAGAAACATGAAAAATAAAACAAAGCAAAAGACTAGTAAGGCACATGTGAGTCAACCTATTAGCAGTTTTCTTGCATCCCAATCATGTTCATCATATATGGAAGGTAGAAAACTAGACAAAGGAACAACAATGAATGCATTACTAGGACAAGCCTTTCTAATTCTTGCAACCATTTTATGCAAGACAAGAATGAGCTGATATATGTGATGGGAAAGAGTTCCTTGCATTTGAAATGATTTTCAATAAATGTAAAGCATGTAATAGTGAGAATATTATGGTCCTACAACTATTACATGAAAAGGAGTGGAAGGAAATTCCTTAACGGATTATTTCTATGATATCAATTTTTTGAAATATTTGTTTTAAAGCACGACACTCATCAATACTATGTCCAATAACTCTATGATATTGACAATGTGATGTGTTTGTATTATTGGGATTTGGTTTTTGATCTTCTCTTATGGGTGGTAATGTAATCATTCCTTGGTGTAGAAGTATCTATAAATTCCTTTCAGTTGTAGATGGTGGGTAAGGGAATTGTAGCTTCTTTAGTTTGTAAGGCCTTTGTCACTTACTAGATTCACCAATTTATTGAGTTGAATGTTGAGGAGGACCTAAGACAATTTTATCATCCTTATCATCATTACAAAGCATTAGTTGTTCTTTAGGAAGAATGAAACTTATATCGGGAGGAGGATCTTGATATCCTAACCCTTTAGTATCTTCAGTTGGTATTTTCTCTAACAGTTGATGGATTTCATGTTCACTTGTTGTATCACATCCTTGCTTGCTTAAGACCATGAATCCTTTTCCATATGTCTCTTCTAGGTTGATAGAAGTGTTGGTCACTTTGTTAACATAAGATTGTTGAATGTTTGCTTGACTAGAGGAGCTAGGTTCACCTATTGTAGGGAACTTAGGCTCAGTTTGTGTCTCAGTTTCACAACCAAACATCTCAAGTGGTGGGATGGTAGGGGGTGTTGGTTATTTCATAGAAGGATAAAATGCATTAGTCTCGAGGTTGTTAAGGAAATCGTTTAGGAAGTTATTCATGCTATCATCATCTTCTCTAATCATTTAAACATCATGAGGAGGACATGCATTAGGAGTGAGCATGAGTGAGTTCAATTTCATTAGGTTCATTTCCAAAAGCACAACTTGACACATCAACTAAGGATTTCAAGAACATCCAAAGCTTGCCAAAGCACATGTATCCATGATGAAATGTAATACAATAACCTAGAATTAAATGTGTAAATGAAACTTTGAAGTTATGCAATTGACAAAATGAACCAAATCAAGCTAGAAGCAATGAAATGAATGTAAGAAAAGCTCTACAAATTGAAGTAGATAACTAACAACAACTAATAGAAACACAAAAAACAAAGTTTTTAATGTTGGAAATGAGTTTAAAATTTGAAACAAGACTAAATCACTCAGAGGGGTGTATGAGTCCCAATTAGGGTTTCTTAGGGGTCTGAACAATGAACAAAAATCACCACAAAATACGTAGAAATAAGGAAAAACCACCTATACTATCAAAGGGGCATATGAGTCCTACATTAGGATTTTTGCACCATTTTTAGAAAATTTTGTGTGAATGTTATGTTTTCTATTATGGATGATGTCTAGACTAAGTGCAAGTGTAGATTTTAAGTGAATTTTAATGATGCAAAAGGAAAAAATGCAACCTATATCCACTTTCACTAATGCAAAATTAAGAAACCCTAGATGCAAATTAACTAATGAAAGACCTAATGCAAAGTTAGTGTAAGCTAGATCTAGGACTATGATGCACTCCAAATAAAAAATAAGGTGTTCTAAATGTAGGTTCACCAAAATGAAACATATGAAAATAAGGAGGGGTTTCCACCTTTTTGGGAGATGGAACACACAAGGGGGTCCTATTTCACTCAAGTTTCACTCAAGGAAACCATAGAGATCTCAATCCAAGGATGAAATGAGGGAAAGAGGTTTGCAATAGAGAATCCTAGGGTATGTATAGAAACTAAAAATGGGTTCACCACCAAGCTAGGGCTTGGAAAGACTAGCAACATGCAAGATCTAATGAAAAAACCTAATGGTGTGCAAAACCTAAGTAAATAACCTAGAAATGAATGCAAATCAAAATAGTCAACTGAGAAAACACAGAGGAGCACCTAAACACTTAAATGTTCTTGGAACAAGCTTTGAAATCTTGAAAATTGAATTTAGGGATTATTGGGACTCATATGCCAGGTTGGGTGAGTTATTCCTAGATTATGGTTTATGGGGGGTAGATGCAAGAAGATGAGTCCATGAAACATGAAATTTTTTCCTTAGGAAAAAACCTGAAATCGACTTGAAGAAAATGAGATATCACTTTTTAATAAACAAGATCCCACTTTTAAAAAATGGGATCTTGTTTAGGTTCGAGATCCCGAGACAAAAATATAAACGGGATCCCATTTTTCAAAAATGGGATCCCATTTAGTAATGGGGTCCCAAACCAACCTTCGGGAAACATGATCTTTCTTTTGACAAAACGTGATCTTGATTTGTAAAAATTGGGATCCCGTTTTGTAAAAAATGGGATCCCATTTTATAGTAGTATTTATTTAAAAAAAAGAAAAACTGCGGTCATTTTCATTGGGTTACACATGATTTGATTGAAAAAGACAAACAACAACCTCTAGATGCAGGGCCCCACCCAATTTCTGCATTTTTCAAATTTTTTGAAATTTTTAATACAAGAATTTAGTATGTATTTTATCGGTTCTTTAGAGTTTTATGTATTTTATTTGCCTATAATAGAAAAAAGCAGTTGTATAAGAGAAAAAAGAAACATGAAATGAAACTCCTCAAATATTCAATAGAAACAAAAACAACCTTAAATTATAACCTAAGAAAAATTTACCTTTTGAAGATACTGAGATTTTTCAATCAAACAAAAATTTGCATTTGAAAACCCTAAATTGAAGGAAACAAAACAATTTCATTTGAAAACCCTAAATTGAAATGAAACAAAAAATTGCATTTGAAAACCCTTGTTTGAGACCCTAAATTGAAATCAAACAAAAATTTTGCATTGAAAACCCTAATTGCTTCTTGAAACCCTAAATTGAATTCAAACAAAAAATTTGCATTTGAAAAACCTAAATTGAAATCAAACAAAAAAACTTGCATTTGAAAACCTTGATTTCAAGCTTGAATGTTGATTATGGAAAAAATTCATTTGCATTGCTTAAATGTTTTAAATTTCATTTGCATTAAATGGAGACAAGTATGTAGGCACTCCTGTGGAAGAAACTATTCGATAGATTAAGGTTGATACATAGTAAATTAGGGTCCTTGATATTGACAATGAAATAGGATTTGATAAATATTATACATTTAAATGTGTATTCATTAAGTTAGAGACATGTTGAGACACAATCAATTAAACATGATGAGCATAGATATAATTAGATTAGAAAACACTATGTTAAACCTTATTTGTGGGACTAGTGGATCGTTATATTTGATATAAATTATGTGTTTCTATTATGGATTATGCTCAATTAGTTTATGCATTTATTACCACATGATAAATTAATAGATCTAAATCTATGTTACCGGATTCGCTACTGAAGGCCCCGGGTTCGATTCGGGTTCGAGCCAGGTCCGGAATTCGGGTCCGGTTCGAAGAAATTCGCCTTGGGTCCGGTTTTTGGACTGTGGGTTCGGCCAGGGTCCGGACCCATGACTGTGCGTCCGGACAGGGTTCGAAAATTTCGAACCCGGTTCGAACCCGGGTTCAATTCCGCGCCCAGGCGCGTTTTTCCAAATTTTTTTTCATTTTTTAATGATTTTTTTGACTCGTTTTTGACTTTTAGGGACTTTTTAATTAATTCTAACCCTAATACTTGCCTCAAAAACATGAAATAGGTAAAGTGAAACTCATTTACCAATTTGTGAATGAGAAAAAAGAATTTTTTGCCTCCATTGCTGAACTTTCTCTTTTGCTTGCACAAGCTGGAATAGACTTGAAGGCTGATTGTAGATTGTTCAAAGTTGATTGTTGTGCTATTCCTAAGCACTTGCAAGTGTCTATTCATTGCTAAGAAGATCGTAGAGCAATATTTCTTCAAAAGAGGTAGGTTCTTTGAAGTTTTTGATTATTTTTTTTACATTTTTTTTCACAAGTGAACTTCAATTCTTTTGTTTTGTTTTTTAGTTATTGTTTTGTTTTACTTTTCATTCCTCTAAATGTCTATAACACATGTTCAATTTTTTCATTTTTTTGAAATTAATTAAGTCTTTTACTTTCAAATTCAATGAATCAATACCAAAATTTCAATATGTTGTGCCTTAGGTATTCACTATTCCGTATTACAATGGCAACCGGTACCTCCTCAGGCTCAATCCAATCTCGTTTCAAAATAAACCCAGCCTCTCCCCTTTGGAAATATGTAGAAATGGTTCGGCAACTTCCAGGTGGTGGAGGATATATTTGGATTTGTAGTCATTGCAATGTTCAATATTCGAGCTCATACAGTCGAGTAAAAGGGCATTTGTGCGGGATCCCTGAAACAGGCATCAAAAATTGTCCAGGTGAAGACAACGAAGGCATTCCAAAAGATATAGTGTTGAAATATATTGCTGAGCAAGAAAAGGCAGACCAAAAAACAACCAGTGGTAAAACAAGCCATCCTTTGAAGAAAGGATCTCGATCCATGAAACCCCCTACACCACCTTATTTTCCACCTACAGAAAGCCATCCATTTATGGACATCCCTCAAGAGCAAACCATGCCCTCTTCAAATAAAAGATCTAAGGGACCGTTGGAAGCTTCATTTCAGAATGAGGCAAGAGAGATTGCTGATCAAGACATAGCAAGATGTGTCTATGCCAATGGATTGGCATTCAATGTTGTTCGTTCACCATATTGGCAAAAAATGGTGAAATCTATTAATGAGGCTCCAAAGGGGTATAAGGGCCCAGGTTTTGAGAAGGTGCATTGCACCTTATTGGAGAAAGAGGTGAAACATGTAGCAGACTCTTTGAAGCCCATAAGGGATTCGTGGATCGAAACAGGGGTGACCATAGTTTCTGATGGATGGAAAGATGCAAGAAATCGCCCATTGATCAATGTTATTGCTGTGTCCCCTAAAGGGGCAATGTTTTTGAGAGCAGTGGATTGTGAAGGACAGGTGAAAGATGGTCCATTTATTGCTGACATCCTTTGCCAAGCTATTGAAGAAGTGGGCCATCAAAATGTTGTGCAAGTTGTAACCGACAATGCCAAAAATTGTAGGGCTGCTGGGTTATTGGTTGAGGAGAAGTATCCACACATTTTTTGGACACCTTGTGCTGTCCACTCCCTCAATCTAATGCTACAAAAAATTGGATCCAAAATTGAATGGATCAAACAAGTGTATGCCGAGGGCGAAGACATCCAAATGTTTGTCACCAACCACCATATGACGCAAGGAATGTTTAGACAATTCTCTAAATTGGAGTTGTTGAAGGTAAGTTAATTCTCAATATTTTTAAATTTTTGAATTTTCTTTTAATTTTAATTTTTAAATTTTGATTTTTATATTTAAATTATATTTTAATTTTAATTTTGATTTTCAAACAGGTTGCCGAGACCCGTTTTGCCTCCAACACAATTGTGTTGAGACGACTTATAAAGGTTCGTGAGGCACTATGTGCCATGGTAATCAGCCCTAATTGGGTTGTATGGAGGAAATCTAGCAATGAAAGGGTAAATAGGATCAAGCAAAGGGTCCTAGATGATGGTTGGTGGGATCGTGTTGAGTATCTCATCAGTTTCACCGAGCCCATACTGAGCATGATCCGTTACACTGACTTGGATAGACCTTGTTTGGGCGAAGTATATGATGGTATTGACTCAATGATTGAGAAGATGAGATCCATCATCGATGCAAAAGAGGAAGATCCTGAAGAAAAATTCCTCAAAGAGCTACAGGAAATCATGGTTGATAGATGGAACAAAATGACCACTCCCTTGCATCTTCTCGCTTTTGCATTGAGTCCCAAATATTATAGCCCTGAGATACTTTCTACTTCATCAAGAGTTGCTCCATATAGGGATGGTGAAGTGGCCCAAGGGTACAAGGCAGCAATTCATAGAATCTTCAGTGATCGTGACCAACATGATCGAGTGAGGGCTGAGTTTATGGCTTTTGCATGCTCTGGGAGTGTTGATCAAAATATGGATGCTCTTCGAGACAAGTGTAGGGTGGCTGCTCATAGTTGGTGGTACTTCCATGGGCAAGAATACATGCACCTCCATCCTATTGCAATAAAATTTTTATCCCAAGTAAGTTTTATAATTTATATTTGTAATTTTAATTTTAAATTTTAATTAATAATTTTGTTTAGTTAATTTTTGTAACTCTTAACTATTTATTAATTTAATTTGGTCTTAATAGGTTGCTAGTTCATCCTCTTCTGAGAGGAATTGGAGCACATACTCCTTCATCCACTCAATAAAACGCAATAGGCTACATTCAAAAAAGGCTGAGGACTTGGTGTATGTGCATTCAAACTTGCGCCTCCTTACACACAAACATAGTTCTTACAAAGAAGGAGACATAAGGAGGTGGGATATTGAGCCAGAGCAGCTTGACTTGGATGCTTCCACAAGTCACTTAGTTGCACTTGATATTGATGATGACTATCAGCCTGAAGCAGCTACTACTGAGCATGAGAGCGATACTGTTAGTGCTAGTGGCAGTGCTTGTGCGAGTGCCACTAATGCTATTTGTGGTTCTACACAAAATTTAGCATCTAATGATGCTGATGATGCTGCTTTTTTTGATGACCCATATGATTCAGATTGATCAATGATCAATAATTAATAATTATTAATGGCTAATTGTAAACTTTAATTTATAATTCTATATCATGACATTTGACTTTTGAGTATAAAGTGGTGGTGTATTTTTGCTATTTTATTTGACTATTAATATGGTGGTGTATTTTGAACTTAATTACTACTGCAAATATGTATATATTTCTAATTTTTATATGTTTTTGTATTACCGAACCCAAAACGAACCCAAACCCAAAAATAAAAAATCCCGAACCGGCGAACCAGGTTCTCGAACCCGAACCCGAACCCAAAACCGAACCGGTAACTTAGATCTAAATGTATGCATAATTTATGATGCTTCATTATGTTCTATTGAGATGTTAAATTATTAAATTTTTACCTTTCAATGAAAAATATTATTAACATGTACTTTGGTGTTTTATATTGTTTTCTAATGACCAATTAAAGGGTAATTGTATGTGGTACCTTAATTGAATAAATAATATGGGCCTTATGCATTTGGGTAAAAGCACAAAGCTATGTAACACTTTCGGCAAAATAAATAGTTTTGAGTGAAAAAATTTTGACCAAAAAGGTTTCAACCAAATAGGTTTTGACTGAAACCACATGGCCTATATGTGTTACACAAGGTTTTAGCCAAATATGATTCGGCTGAATCCAAAAAAAAAAAAAAATTCCCTTTGCCACTTTGAAATTGGCTAATTTTATGTGTAGGGTTTCTATAGAAAGGATTTCGGTCAAAACTATTTCTACCGAAACCCTTTCTACTGAACCTATCTATGTGGCATCCTAGTTGGCAGCCAACTCAACTTTTTCAGAATTTTATGAATCTTTCAACTTCAAGTAAGTATTTCTTTAGTCAGAATGGCATTTTTAAAAGAACGAAAAATACCCTTTTGTAGAGCTCGAAGTGGTGAATTTGAATATGTAATTTTGTTAATATTTTAATTAGTTTTAATATATTTTATTTTTAAAATAATGCAAGTAAGTTGTTAAAGTTAAAAAAGATGCTAAGTAGAAATTTAAAAAATAGTAAAACATTTTTATTTATTTTTAAAAATATATGGTGCACTAGAGGAGAGAGTCCTCTTCAAAAGGGTATAATTTGTTTTTTGAAAATGGTTAAAAAAATAGACAATAGTAGACATCCCATGAAAACTATCAAATTCTGATAAGTTTGACTTTAAAACATTATAATGAGAAAAATATACATCAAAATTTGAATTTTTTTTCCATGCACTAGATATTGAAGTTTTTTTTTTAAAGCAAAAGTGGCAAGCCACTGTATTATATTAATATATATAAATAATTTATACATAAACCTGGTTCAAAGGGAATATCGTTAGGAAAGAACCAGGAAGAAAACCTCCAGTTATAGCCCAAATCGTTACAAAATATATAGCCCGAATTGTAAAAGATTACAAAATTGTCCCACAGAATATTTCAAATTCATTCTGAAGTGGGGACTCATAATAGATTTTCAAAAAATCTAACTAGCTACAGTGCCACCAACATAGATTTTACCATATTGAAATACCCAATACACAATTGATTCGATAGTGAGGCATAATTTTTAGGTATACGCACATCAAGCCTCTTCAAAATTGAGAAAATTGTGTCAATATTCATTTCTAGTAGACTTCAAATTTATCAACTTGGAAAAAAACCATGAATTGGCATTATTCCTCCATACACTCCGCATATATTGAGTTTTCATCATGTGCTTCATCATGGCCGTCCTGCGCTATAGCATGACCAAGGAGAGGCAGATCATAAGGAAAGAAGTCATACCTAGTAAATGGAGCAGACTCCTTTTCATTATGATCCACATTTTCTATATGAGCCCTGGAAATTAAACCCTTGTTCGTAGCTTTTGAGCTTTCTGCTAGTGGTTTCCCATGAATTTCTCCTGAGGCTTGAACCCTTGGTTCATGACATATTTTTTTCTTTGTTCCAACAAGATAATTAAAAGGCAGATGCAATACATGATCACGAATATGAGAGATAGCATAATACTTTTCTTTGATATCAAAGTCCATGGACACACAAATCCTTTTGTAGTGTTTCTTTAAAGCACTTAAAAGAAAATAATCATTTCTAAACTGAAGAGCCAGTCTGATGGCTTCAAAGATCTCTTCAAACCTTGATCTCAATTTAATGTATTCACAAGGAAACATGCCTCCAATATATCCCTCCCCATTAAAAAAATTGTAATCTTGCACCACCGTTAGCAAAGCATTTTTATCAAGAAATTGGGGATTGACAAACTTTTCTACAATTATCTCTAATTACTTCAATGATTGAAGCAAATCCATAATGTTGGATAAGAACACATAAAACCTAGCATGGAAATATTAGCTGACGAGCTCTTGGACTGGTGATCTCCATGGCAAGCACCGATCTTATTGAGTCCTCGTCCCTTAAACAATCTACTTTAAATATTAGGTTGAGATTCTCTTGAGAAAGGCTATTCTCAAATGGCCATTCCCAAGGCTGAACAGGGCATTTAATTATGAAATTCCATGGGCGGAGAGCCATGTCGCCTCTACTTAACGTAACAAAGGCTCAAAATGAAACACAGTAGCAGACGATGTTTCCAGAAAAAACTTTGACACTATATGAATAAAATGAGACTTAAAATGCACTTTTAAATCCCAACGAATTCAATAATAATGATGCACATTTTTCAGAGGGCGTAATGACCACTGAAGCAAGTATGAGATTTATTGAAATCAAATCCTTTGTAATATACCAAATCATGTGAATTCGATTCAATCTTCTGCAAGAGATAAATGCAAGGCACTTCCACACATTTGCGAGTACCATGAAGCTCATTTTTGTAGGAAGCACCATCATTCATTGAAGAGGTGGCAAAAATAGAAAAGGTAGTGTTTTACAATGCAATAAATGACTTATCCCATCACCCATTTGAAAAGTAATTCACATTTCCCACTTCAAGTATATGACGATACCATGGAGGTACCAATGATGTAGCACAAGTTCCTCTAGGTGATAGGCCTAATAATTACCTTTCATAGGAATGGAATACATGATGGCCCAGGTCATAAATATTACATGGTAAAGCCAAATTTAATATCAAACCAAATTATTTATGATGCCCTTTCCAATTCAACATGATATTTGATTTCCCATCCATACTTTACAATATAAAATCATTTCATTAAAGTTAAGATATTATCCCTTTCTTGAGATGAAAGATATCATAATCAACAAGCTGAAGTGTGTGGGGAAAATCTGTGAGTGGAGAGAGATCATCTAAAATATAAATTTCCTACTTTGAGCTACCTAAGTTAGCTAGATAATCTACTAGATTGTTTCCTTCTCTGTAAGTATGAGTAATCATATAATTTTGAAACTTTTCTAGAAGGCCCCATAATCTTTGAAGAATGTATTGAATGCCCCAATTTTGTATTTTATTTTTTGTACAAGCATTGACTATCAGTAGGGAATCTCCTTCAATATGGAGGTTCTTGATGCCCATCTTCAGATCCATTTCCACTCCTATTAGTAGAGATTTAGATTCAACTAGATTGTTAGAACCTCTATGAAGATATTTTGAACATAAAGCTATCACCTTACCTTGTGAATCATGTATGCAAATACCTACCCCTGATTCCCCCGGATTTCCTTTGGAGGTGCCATCAAAGTTCATCTTTATAAATCCATCTTGAGGGGCCTTCCATTTTACATGTTTTCTATCACCTTTCTCAAATTTTATTTGGAATAGGCTACATGGGAAAGGAAGTTTTACATACTTCCAATTCTACGGAATATTATTATCCCAGTTAGTAAAGGAAGAGCATATGTCTTTGACTTCTTGAACACTTGCATTTACTACCTTAGAGACTGCATTCTCAATTTTACCATTCACTACATCATTTGAGGATACTTTCCTAAAAATTCTCAAATTTCTTTCTCACCAAAGGTTCCATATTACTAGGGCTAGCACAACTCTCCAAATATAAGAAAAAAATGAATATTTGTAGTGAATCAACCAACTTTGGAACAAGTCCCATAAGGAGTTTGGTAATGGAGTGTAAAAATTAAGCTTATTAAGGATAAACTCCCAACTTTGTTGTGCAAACTTGCATCGTATAAATAGGTGATCAACATCCTCAAGTTCTTCATTACACATAGGACACATGAAAGGATCTGCTATTTTCAACTTCACTAGTCGATCACTAGTTAAGATACGCTTCCTCAATGCTAGCCATGTAAAACTTCCTGCCTTGGGTAGGATTTTACTATCCCAACAAAATGAGTAAGCTCTTTGTGAAAGAAGATGCCCTAAATCCTGATTTAAAGCCTTACATCTTACTGTGTAATTTCCATCCCTTGAAGGGGCCCATATTAATTTTTCCAGCTTTGAAGAAAGATATACCATTCTAGCTTCCAAGATATTCTATAGAGCACAACACTGATGACGAGATAGGGAAGGATTTGATATTTCTTTCTAGGTTACCTTACTTGAGATAGGATCAACCGATTCAACATAATTCAACAAAATTTCTCCCTAGGCGACCTTTAGAATTTCTATTACTGGAAGAAGAATTGGATTATTCTACAATGGGGGATTAGCATTCCAAGAATCTGTCCAAAAATTAACACTTTTTCCATTATTTACCTCCCACAAAATATATGAAAATACTAGTTTTCTACAAGAAATCAAAAAGTTCCAAATAGCTGATCCTTTTGGAGGATTAACAACCATAAGGATTCTTGTGGGATCCCTGTTATCTAAATATTTTCCTTGCATTATTTGGTACCATTTGGCCTATGGGTTAGTATACATTTTCCATGCTAACTTTGCACCAAAAGCTTTATTTCGCTTCGAAAGATTCAAAATACCCACCCCTGCTTGTGATTTTTCTTGAGACATAGCTTCAAGGGATATTAGAGGCACCTTCTTTTGATCATCCATGTTACCTTTCTAGATGAAACTTTTGATAATTCTCTCTATTTCTACAATAACATACTTTGGAGACTTTAAAACTCCAAGAAAATAGTTAGGAATTGAAGAGAGCACAACTTTAACTAATAAAATTCTTTCGGCTAGAGATAGCCACCTAGCCTTCCATATTGATATCCTTGATTTAAGCCTTTCAATTACTTTATCCTAGTAGGTTGCTTTATTTGGGCCTACAAATAAAGGTAACCCCAAATATGAACATGGCAAAGATGCTTTTTGAAAGCCCAAAATATTGAGTAAGTGCTTCTCATTGTCCTCACTTGTATTGAGGATGTGGATTTTGGATTTTGAAGCATTTATCCATTGACCTGAAGCTGAAGAGTATTTATTTAAAAATTCTTTGATTTTATTATCTTCTTCTAGTGTTGCTTCCCCAAAAAAATTTGTGTCATCTGCAAAAAGAGAGTGAGTAACTGCTAAGTCTATGTTTTCAATCTATATCCCTTTCCATAAACCACGAGTATGATTTTTAGTGATAAATTTTCTCAATTCCTCTGCCATAATGATAAAGAGGAAAGGGGAGAGGGGGTCCTCTTTCCTTACACCTTGAGAAGCACTAAAAAATACTATGGGGGAACCATCAAGAATTATTGAAAATTTAGCCCCTGAAAGGTATGTAATTATCCATCTGCACCATCTTGTAGAAAATAAAAATTTTAGAATTACTTTTCTCAAAAATCTCCAATTAACCTTATCATATGCCTTCATCATGTCTAGTTTGATAATGGTTGAAGGCATTTTATTAGCTATTATTGAATGTAAGGTTTCATGAGCCACAATAGCCCCTTGATACGTTTCTTTTCCTAGAACAAAACCCCCCTATTCTTGGGAAATTATTCTTGTGATAATAGGTTGTAACCTCAAGTATATTGCCTTGGAGAAGATTTTATAAATTGTGTTATAAAAGGAAATTGGTCTATATTCCGCAAAGGAAGAGGGGTCACTAACTTTAGGAATAATGACTATATTGGTTACATTGAAATGTTTAAGTAAAGATCCAGTACCTCTTGATTCTTCAATTTCCCATAGGAGATCATGACACACAATTTCCCAACATATTTGGAAGAAAAGAGCAGTGAATCCATCTAGCCCAAGAGCCTTATCTGGCAGTAAGGAAAATATTACCTTTTTGAGTTCCTCTATTGTGAATGGATTTAATAACTCTTTGTTCTCCTTCGCATATATAAGTGTTGGAATTGAATTCAATAGTTCCTCCTCATCTTTTTCATTTTTCTCGGTTATGTCCTGTGGGGTTGATAGGAGATTAGAAAAAAATATGACAAATTCTCTTCTTATATCTTCCTCTTTGGAAAGCTAATTACCCGTGGGAATCTCCTTAACAACTTGGACTACCTTCGCAACTCTTTCTATTTGGGTAGAGGCATGAAAATACTTAGTATTTCTATCACCCTCTTTTAACCACAATTCATGTGATTTCTATCTCCAATAGGCTTCCTCTCTTGCGAATTGCTCCTCCCACTCCACTTGCAACTTCCTTTTTTTCTCATTTAGTGATTCATCTAAACCCTTTTAAATAATTTGTGCATGCACATCTTCCAAATATTTATGAATCAACTCTTTTTGTTGAAAGATGTTTTTGAAAGTCTCCTTATTCCATTTAATGAGCTACTGTTTGATATACATCAACTTTTTGCAAAATTGGAACATCATTGTTCCAAGCTCATAAGGGGTAGAAATCAACCATTGAAAAACCAATTCTACAAAATTAGGGTGTCTGAACCACATGCTTTCAAACTTAAATGAAGATTTGAAGGAGGGGGAGGATACATTTGATATAGAAAGGGAAATTGCATAGTGATCGGAATCAGGAAAAGGAAATATCTTAGATGTAAATTGATGAAGCAATTAAACCAATTTGAAGAGAGGAGATATCTATCCAATCTTACTACAATATGAAGGAAACCTTTTCTTTGGTTAGTCTAGGTGAATTTTCCCTTAACTGACATAATGTATCTCAAAGCATTCGTATTGATGAATGAGTTGAAATCAGTTATTACTTTGGGCGGAGGACTGATGCCCCCAATCTTGTCTTGTAGTTATGCTATGACATTAAAATATCCTGCTAAAATAACTTTGGCCTCTCCCAAATTCAAAATAGCTTGAGTAAGGTGGTACCAAAGATGATTCTTATCCAATGTGGATGATGGGCCATAAATGTTGAAAAGCCAAAATTTGATATCAAATTTAGTCACTTCTAATTATTTTCATTTCTGAGCAAGCTCATAGAAATTTGTTTTGGATTCCATAGTGCTACTAAGCCCCCCGAGGCCCCTTGAGTAGGGGAATGCTTCGAATTCCACCTATGCCATTTTTGAATTGCCAATTTGTATGTGTCCTCTAAGATTTTAGTTTCCTGGAGAAGGATGATGTCAACACCGCATCCATCAATTTGATTTTTGATGCAGGAACACTTGTTAGGGGAATTAATGCCCTTGAAGTTCCATGATAGGATCTTCATTGGACCCAAGGAGAGCAACATGCTCTCCTTAGACATTTATTTTCAGAATATACCATAGAATCATGTAAAGTAGCCTACCTCCCTAATTCTATTTCCTCTTGCAATTTTGTGAATTTTTACTTGCAACCTCTCTTTCCTGGAGATTTCTTTAGAGGTGGTTGATAAGGAGTCTGAGATATGGAAAGAGATTGTGAGTAATCAAATTTTGATAAGTCTCTTATGTCTTCACTTACATCTTCCCTGAAATCTTGTGATTGTGGGTCTCTCAAATCATTTTCTTTCTGTGAAACCCTTAGATTTTGAGACATAACCAAAGGTTGTATATCAAATATATCAGTATCACTTATATCTACCCCTCTATTTTTATGATCCTTCTGATTGAACCAAGTAATTTCCCCTTTGACTGCATTCCTGTCCCAATCCCAAAAGGATCCTTCCTCCAAAACTTCATCTGCTATTTCTTCAACAATTTCTGAACCCACTAAAATTAGTATCTTTTCTGCCAATAGCTCTAAATCTGCCTCTTTGATTTTGTTTTCCTTTGCAAGATTATTAAACATTATTTAGGAGAGTGGGCAGATAATAAAGGTAAGCTTCTATCATGCTTCATCAAATTTCCCGACCAACTGAGCATATCTAAACCTTGGAACATTAGTTTTCTTACTATTTCGTCTAATTGATACTCATTAATTTGACGATGTGGGGAATACAAGTTTAGGATTTTAGTAGTATTTTTTTTCCATATCAATTCATAAAACATAGAGAAATTCATAGATATTGAAATTTTTTGGTTTTCCTGAGAATATTTTTTCCCATACGATCCTTGACATCCATGAATTCTGACAATCTAATTTCTATGCATTTGCATAACCTAACTGGCCTTAGGATCTTGCTTATCTGTATTCATTTGTAACTGACCCCCATCATTAGGTATACTGAAATTAACCCTTTGGTTAACCTCTATTGGTTGTCTTGTGTTATGTGGAAACTGAGAATAAAGGATATCCTACCACATGCTTGGATTTTTTTTATCTTAGGGCCTTTCTTACCTACATCTGTTTGTAACTGACCCCCATCATTAGGTGAATTTCATTTTTCCCCTTGGTTAACCTCAACTGGCTACCTTATGTTCTAAGAGACCTGGATATAAAGGATATCCTGCCCCCTATTTAACTTAGTTGGGGTGTGATTCAGCCTAAAGGATTGCATTGAACAATCTGATACAGAATGACCAAATGTAAGGCATTGAGCAAATGTATCTTTCAAAGTCTCCCAACTTATTTCTTATAGCCAAGTACCAAACTTGGTTTTGAGCTCAATATGTGTTGGATGTTTTTTAGTTGCATCATGTAATACTAACATCCTAACCAGTTTAGCAAGATTATTAAAAATTAAGAGATCATGCTTTTGAAAAATGCCTATCTGATTAGCCACGATTTCCAATAGATCTAGTTCCCTATATTCCAAAGGAAGGGCATAGAGTTGGAACCAAAAAGGGGAAAAACGAACCACAAATTCTTCAAGTTGAAAGTTGGGGGTCCAATTTTGCATGTATAATCCAGATCCTTGATAATTCCAAGATTTGATTTTGAAAAACTCATCTTTAAATGATTTATGTGAGAATAAAACAACATAAATGCCTTTACCCTCATCTAGATAAAAAAATTTAATGAGCCCTTCCCATTCTTCAAAAAATGATATTTTTAAAAGTTTCTAGATCCAAGATGAGATTCCAAAACTTACAGATGAGCGCTTTTCCCCTGAGGTCTATAATTTTTGGCTAGATCATGTGATCTGGGAAGGTTAACCTAATGATTTCATGAGATTCTATAGGCAACAGATCAATCATGTTTTTTCCAGATCCATCCCCTTCAGTTTGGTTTGCAACCCCTTGTTGAACTTCTTTCCACCTCCACACTTTCTTTTGCTTGCTCCTCCTTTGTTTCAATGATGATCTTGACTTATGCCTTTTTTTCCTATTCCCTTGATAACCCTTGTCACCTTCATCACCTCTCTTCTTGTGTTGTGTCATGTGCTGAGATTTTGCAAAGCTTGTCTTGAGTATTTCCTCATTTCGATGACCACTACTCTCATTTCTATGAGTTATTGCAATATTTTCCTCTTTCTGAGGTTTTTATTTCTACAAGATTTGATTGAAACCCTTCTCTACACCCTTATCTTTATTCACATTAATTTGATCAAATCCCTTCTCTGAACTCTCATCTTTGTTAGGGTTATCAATTTGAACCCTAGTATCAAGAGCTTGCAATAAATGATCTTTATCAGAAATCTTTGGATTGAAGGGATCTCTTGGAGGATGAGAAGCCTTATCTAAATATAGCTTATTTTGCAGCTAGCTTTCCTTTAAATCTTTTTCACTATCTTCAAATCTACACTCTAAATGTCTCCTATCTTACGATGGTGAATCCTTATCTTCATAGATATCAAAAATTGGCTGCTTAGTTTTATCTAGGTGTCTTGGATATCTGAATGGATTCCAGTTAGGTCTTGCAAACCTATACCTAACTTGGGGGTTCTATGGATTCACATGATAATGTCGTGTTCTTACAATGGGCCCTTGTTGGTGAGTATATTTTATGGAAAAGTTTTGAGGGTGGTAAGGAGGCTGACGTTGGTGAGACTTGTCAATTTCTATATCGTGATCCCTCCAATGTTGATGACCTATTGATGTATTCCTTGATTTGGCATGATATTTTTCTTATTGTTGCATGTGACCATGATGATGAGTAGACCCTCTAATAGGACTTCGATACCATTGCTTTCCCAAGGACTTGTCGTTATCTGCATTTTTCTCATGCTGATGAGTAGGCCCTCTGGCAGGACTTTGACATCGCTACTGTCCTAGGGACCTGTCATTGTCTGCATATTGACTGTTGGATGACCATTGGAAATGTGACCATTGCAGACCCATTTTTTGGAACATATGTTTTTATTATAAAAATGGTCCTCCTAGATATTGAAGTTATCTATTTGGAGAAAAAAAAATTCAGCGAAAAATGAAGTTTTTTTCAATTTGTTTTTAGACATCCCGTGAACATCAGTTTTTTCTAAATTTTTTTAGCATTCCAAAATCTATTCGTAAATTGATAAAAAAAATCTTTTCTTAAATTGATAAAAAAATAATAAGAAGAATTTTTAAAAAATCTAAAAAATTACAGGAATAAACTTCATCAAAATTTTTACATTTCATTAGTTTACATTATTTTGAAATTCAAAACATAAAGACCACATTTATGTGGCCGAAGTTCAAATTTCTTTTTGCTGTTGGTTGATTCCTCTATAAAGTGTGACACAGGTTTGTGCTTTTACCCATCTATTATGATTCATACTATCTTATAACATGATACTATGTCATAATATGTTACAATTTAAACCATGATTGTTAAAAAATGAGTAGATAGTTAAATTTCCTCACTAGAAGAGTAGATACCTCAACACAATTTTAGGATCACTTATATACTTATATGGTAGTGATATATATTCTATTTTTATGGATCTTCAATGCGTAAACATAGGTGTGAAGCCTAAGCTCAAACCCATGTTTGTAAGGTACCAAGCTAGAGCATTATAGAACTTGGTCCATGAGTTAAGGATCATTACTCAATAATATAATGGGAAAATACTCTTAAAATAACTCTACATTGACTCGTCTCTTAAGGGTTTTGTTGACCTTGTTTCAAAGAATAATGTAGCTAGTTTAGGATCAATGAAACATTTTTCCCTACGCTTGAATGCTTAACAATCCTCAAATTTACTATGGATGATTTCCTTGATCTAAATATTAAATCAATCCAACTTTGGTCATAGATTATATTTCCACACCTTTTATTCATAGACTTCAAAGATGATTAGGGAAGGAATAGAAATTACCAATACTGATCAAGGATTCAATTTAACCAAATTTTAAGATCTAGCTCCAACAACTTGTCAAGAAACATTTTGATTTTCTCCAAATAAATGTATTTCTATACATTCAAGGGTAGACCATAGAGACTATCCTAAATTGTCAAAAGTGGGCTAATTTATAGTTGTGTGCTTAATTCCTCGATCATAGAAGTAATCTAAGGAAATAACCAGTCAATTCATGAAATCAAAAATATTCATAAACTAATGTTCTTGCATATGTGATGAATCAAAAATATTGACCCCCTTACTTGCCATCCTATTACCTTAAAACCTAAGGGGATCAAAGAAGTTTTCAAAATTTGGTGAATTTTTCCAAGGCAACCCAATTTAACAATAATAAGATCATGCAACATTATAATATGAATGAGATTTCATGAGAGGTTGGATAGTTGAAACAAGAGCTATCACAATGAATTGTTCCACAAGAAAATGTTGTTCACTAACTTGCAATTCCATTAATCCAAGGGCCACCCAAACTTCAACATTTTCAGGTTCTATCAAGTCCATTATTTGGAAGGAACTCATTTTGGAAGCCTTTTATGTTTCCAAATGTAACTAACATTGTAGTTATATAATGAGTAGCTCAACCAATAAAAATTTCATAGAACATTGCAAGGTCTTTTGAAGACCCTTTAAAATATTAACTTTTAGTAAAGACATAGAGTTGAGAAAGATAGTGCTTCATTATTAACGGTTTATTTGTAGTTTGACATTGATGTAAAAAAAACTAGTTAAAGCTAGAAGCACTATCTTGAACTTCACCAAATTTTATCCCCTTAAGCCATCAAATGTTTTGTCCTAATACTTTACTTCATAAACCCCCTTAATCCATCCTATTACCCTAAACCCTAAACCCTAAATCCATCATTTTTTCCTAGGACCTTACTTCATAGATCCCCTTAAGCCATCATATTACCCTAAACCCTAAATCCATCATTTTTTCTTAGGACCTTAGTTCATAGATTCCCTTAAGCCATCATATTACCCTAAACCCTAAACCTTAAACCCTAAATCCATCATTTTTTCATAGGACCTTAATTCATAGATCCCCTTAAGCCATCCCATTACCCTAAACCCTAAAGCCATCGTTTTGTCCTAGGACCTTAATGAAATTTGGTTGCCTTGGGAAACTTCACCAAATTTTATTCCCTTAAGCCATGTCATTTGTCCTAGGACCTTACTACATAGATCCCCTTAAGACATCCTATTACCCTAAACCATAAATCCATCATTTTTTCCTAGGACCTTAATTCATAGATCCCCTTAAGTCATCCTATTACCATAAACCCTAAAATCTAAACCCTAAACCCTAAACCCTAAAGAATTCATTTTGTCTTAGGACCTTAAAATGAAATTTGGTTTCCTTGGGAAACTTCACCAAATTTTATTCCCTTAAACCATGTCATGTTGTCCTAGGACCTTACTATATAAATCCCTTTAAACCATCTTATTACCCTAAACCCTAAACCCTAAACTCTAAAACCTAAACCATAAAGCATTCATTTTGTCCTTGGACCTTAAAATGAAATTTGGTTTCCTTGGTAAAATTCACCAAATTTTATTCCCTTAAGCCATGTCATTTTGTTCTAGGACCTTAATTCATAGTTCCCCTTAAGCCATCCTACGAGGAACCCTTTAAAATACAACATAATTTCTCCTACTTTAATGTAAATTTTAATGAGATTTCACATCACATTAACAGTTAATTGTTTTTTCATTAAGTAACATGCCTTAGACATAAATGAGGCTTACACTTTTTTCATTTGTATTCAATTAGGCCATTTATATTGAATGGTTTTAAGGGGATTTTTAAACATGTATCATACATTTTGAAATTATAAATATAATGTTGGTTCACTTATATCTTAGAGATCATAGATCAATTCAATAATGACGATATCCATAATCAACCTCCACACCCTCCATCTCCACCACCTTCACCTCCACCTCCACCCACTCCACCTCATAACCACCCACCTCCACCACCTGTTGGATGTTGTGGATGTGTTGCTGAAATGTGGTTGTCATTGATGTCAACACTATTAGCATTTTGTGTACTAGAGGTTGTATATGTCGAGGATATTGAGAAAATTGTAAAAGAAATTGTTCTAGGTTCTCTGTGGAACTGTCCAGGTCTTGAAGGCGTCTTGTTCTTTATGTTCAAGTTCAGATGCTATGGACTAAAGGGTTTTCTGATGAGTGTATCTAGATCATCCACCAGAAGTTTCAGAGGTCCACATATAGATTTGATCATGTTGTGGTCTGACAGTGTTTTTGTGGTCTCTGTTAGTGTTCCTAAATGAAGTTTATGTGATTCTGGAAATATCAGTTGTTGTAGGTGTTTCTCTATTGTTTCTTGTTGTTCTTGGATGTTTCTAGATTGTTCTCTATCTTTGTGGTACGTCCACATTGATCGGTGTGCTCGTGGTCAAAAAATTTTCTTGCGTATGTTTATTTTTCTTATTCTTGGCCGACATGTTGATGGTAGCGTGTTGTGGATCATCAAGGTGAAATTAATTGAAGTCTTTTTGTGTTGGAGTTTTAAATTTGGGTCTCCACTATGTTGTGGCTGACCTTGGTGGATTCGCATTAAAATTTTATTTATAAATTTGGGCCGACAATGCAAATATGTTTTATTTTCCTGGCCGACTAAGTTATTGATGAAATCTCATGTAGCGGATATTTAAAAGTGATTGTTTCATCAGTCTTGTATGTTGGAAAGGTGTTGAGTGTGCTCTTATGTATGTATGTGCTAGTATCATTCGATTATAGAGTAGAGAGTGAAGAAGGTCGAGCGAAGTGTAAAGTAGTTTGTGAAGGAGTTTTTTGTGCTTAATTGGAACTATAATCAGGCTTGTGGAGAAGTTATTCTTTCAGTTCATACCCTCTGTATTTTAATCCTATTATGTATTGTTGGGAAGTGAGCCCCTTTTGTATTTGATCAGAGAGCTCTAGGCAGTGTTCCTGAATGCATGTGCATTCTCCTTATTATTTCTAATTATAATTTTAACAGGGTATAATCTTGTGGACTAACATCCACCGTGGTTTTTCCCCTAATGGGGTTTCCACATAAAAATCTTGGTGTTCTTTGTCTCTCTGATGTGTTAATTTCTTATGGTTAATTTATTATTCATCAGATCTGAGATTAAGTTAAGTAAATTTTGAAAAGTTTATTATTCTGTGACAAATGATTCACCCCCCCTCTCAATTTTCTATCCTTATTTTTCCAACAATTGGTATTAGAGTAGGTTCCTCTGAAGAATTTTGAAAGCTTGAGGTGATCTGTGATGGAAACGTTCAAGCACAATCCAAGATTGGATGGAACTAACAACTCACCGCGGAAAGTTAGGATGCGATGTCATCTAAGGTGTATTGGTAAAGCCTATTGGAAGATTACAAAAGATCCATATGTTATTCCTGAGAATGGTCGCTCCACTGCTGATGAGATCAAAGATGTTGAAAATAATATCAGGGCTATAGAAGCTTTGGTGATTGTTTTGACAAATTCAAAGATGGCTAATGTGAAGATTTGGATGAAGCTAGAAACTTTGTATGGAGGAGATGCACAGGTGAAGATGGCTAAGCTATAGAGTCTAAAAGGAGAGTATGAAAATTTGAAGATGAGTGAAGATGAAAATATCACCTCTTTTATGCAAAGAGTAAATGAAATAGTGATGGGTATTACATGTGTTGATGGTTCGCTAGATGAGGATGAAATTGTGGCTAAGATAATCAAATCCTTGCCTCCTTCCTACAAAGTGAAGGCTCATGCTACTGAAGAGCTCATATCAGTAAGAAAGATGTCAAGAGACACGCTAGTTGGTAAGCTTGCTACTTTTGAATTAAGTGAATTCGGTGAATCTATTATTAAGACTGAATCTGCATTCAAGGCTACTGTATCCAGAAGTAACAAGCAAATATATAGTCTGGGAGAGTGCTCCAGAAAGATATCCAAGTATGATGAAGAACTGAAGCAGCTTGAAGACAAAGAAAGAGGTAGAAGAATTGGAAGCACTGATTGTAAAGAAAGAAGGCAGAGGGAAAGGTAAGTATGAAGGAGTGTTACCTATTAAATGTTTTTCATGTAGTAAAATAGGTCATTTTGCATCAATATGTCCTAAAGGGTCCCTAGAAATAAGCCTAACAAGTCTATATTCCAAGAGAAATGTTACTTTGCTAAAGAAGGAGTGACTGATGATGAGTCTGATAAAGATACTGGAAATGAAGATGAATGAGTTTTCATTGCTACCGTTGAAAATAGTCCTATGGCTACTGAGTCTACTAAAGATGAGAAAGCTCTTGCAACCCGAGTTGAAGAAAAGGATGAGTGGGTTATTGATAGTGGATTCTCACATCATATGACTGGTGATGAAAACAAATTTGTAAGTCTAGAGAAATATGATGGTGGTGTTGTAAGATTTGGAGAAAACAATGCTAGTGTGATTCGTGGCAGAGGTTATATTTTTATTGGTGGTAAGGATAACATTGATGATGTTCTTTATGTTGAAGGCTTGAAGCACAATCTTTTGAGTGTTGGAAAGATGGTGGGCAAAGGCTATGATCTACAATTCAAAAATGGAAGATGCAATATATGTGGAAGTTCTAGCAATATGATTGCTACTGGTAAATAGACAAAAGGTAATATTTTTCACCTGAATACTGCTAGTGGGAGTTTTTTAATTGCTCAAGTAGATGAAAGTTGGCTGTGGAATAGAAGGTTGTGTCATGTAAATTTTGATAACATTGTCAAGGTAAGTTCCGCTCAAGTAGTAAGAGATCTACCTAAGTTAGTGAAGCCTGCTAACACAATTTGTAAGGAATGCTAGATGGGTAAATAGACTAGAGTTTCTTTCTAGAGAAAATAGTTTCATTAAATGATTTGCTGGAGCTGCTACATATTGACCTTTGTGGTCCCTATAGAATCAGAATTATTCATGGAGAAAGGTACTTTATGTTGATTATTGATGATTATTCTAGAATGATATGGGTTTCCTTTTTAAGAGAAAAATGTGAAGCACTGGAAAAGTTCAAAAGTTTCAAGGCTATGGCAGAGAATGAGAAAGGTCCAAAAATCAAGTTTCTGAGATCTGAAAAAGGTGGTGAGTTCACCTCCAGGGAGTTCAACTCTTTTTGTGAAGAACATACAATTAGAAGACAGTTATCTGCTCCCCGAACCCCTCAACATAATGGAGTTGCAGAAAGAAAGAATAGAACAATTTAGGATGTTGCTAGAACAATGATGTTAGAAGGAAATGTGCCCCAGAGCTACTGAAGTGAAGTTGTAAGCACTGTTGTGTATACTTTAAATTGGGTAAATGTTAATGGAAATTCTGGTAAGACCCCTTTTGAGCTATGGTTTGGTTACAAGCCTACTGCTAAGTATTTCAAGATCTTTGGAAGGAAATGTTATATCAAGAGAGATGATGATATAGGAAAGTTTGGTGCATGAAGCGATGAAGTAATATTTTTGAGTTATTCTACTAAGAGCAAGGCCTACCAATGATATAACAAAAGACTGAGAAAGACAGTTGAGTGTACAAATGTCAAAGTTGATGAGGATTCTATCAAATCATCAAGATATTGTGGATATGATTTTGATGAAGACAATACAAACAAAGGGAAGAATGTTCAGACACAAAATCAACTTCAAATTGTGCCATATGTTCCATATGTTCCAGTTGTTCTAGTAAAGCAACCTCAATTAGTTCCGGTAAGTCAAGGTAGTCAGGAAGCAGAGACAAGTGCAAGTACTAAAGGAAGATCAGAAGAATCATAAGTTCAAGAAAATTCCAAAACTCCAAGGTATGTAAAGCTAAACCATTATGAAAGCCAAATTATAGGAGATAAGAATAAAGGAGTGCAAACTAGAAGGAAGATTGCAGAAGAATACTATCTAATTTCCAATATTGAACCTAAAAATGTCATTGAAGCCTATCAAGATGAACACTAGATGAAAGCTATGAAGGAAGACTTGACACAAATTGAAAAGACTGACACATGGATATTGGTTCCCAGACCTAAAGACACAAATGTGATTGGTACTAAATGGGTGTTCTAGAACAAGCTGAATGAACAAGGTGGAGTGTTCCAGAACAAAGGAAGACTGGTATGTAAAAGATATTTTTAGATGGAAGGTGTTGATTTTGAAGAAACTTTCTCCCTTGTTGCTAGAATCGAGGCTATTAGATTATTTCTTGCTTATGCTGCATATAAGGACTACAAAGTCTATCAGATGGATGTGAAGTCAACATTTCTGAATGGAGAACTAGAAGAAGTATATATTGAACAACCAGATGGATTTCAGCTAACTAACAAGGAAGATATGGTCTGCCGCTTGAAGAAAGCTCTATATGGACTTAAGCAAGCCCCCAGAGCCTGGTATGCTAGATTGGACAAATACTTACTGAAGCTTGGATTCAATAAAGGTACTGTTGATAGCAACTTATATTTCAAATTGGACCATGATAAAGAATTAAGTATAGAAGTCTTTGTTGATGACATCATTTTTGGAGGAGATGATGGTTTGTGCATGAAGTTTGCTAATGAGATGAAGGATGAATTTGAGATGAGTATGATTGGAGAGATGAAGTTCTTTCTAGGATTACAAGTGACCCAATCAGACAAGGGGATATTCATATCTCAGTCCAAATATGTGAGAGAGCTACTAAAGAAATTTGGGATGGAAGATTCAAAGCCTATAGGTACCCCATGGTGACCGGATGCAAGCTAACACATAATGATGATTATCCTAAAGAAAATCAAACTAGATACAAGTCAATGATCGGTGGATTACTTTATTTAACTCAGACTAGACCAGATATTATGAATGTTGTGTGTATGGTTGCCAGATTTCAGGCTGATCCAAAAGAATCACATGTAACTGCTGTTAAGAGGATCTTCAGATATCTGAAAGGAACAATTGAATTTGGACTTAGGTATTCAAAGGATGATGATCTCACTCTGAGTGCATATACTAATGTGGATTGGGCTGGTGATGTAGATGACAAAAAAAAGTACTAGTGGTGGTGCTTTCTTCCTAGGGAAGAAGTTGGTGTCCTGGTTGAACAAAAAGCAGAATTCCATTTCTCTATCTACTACTGAAGCAGAATATATTGCTGCTACAAACAATTGTACTCAAGTAATATGGATGAAACAAATGTTGAAGGATATCAGGGTGATATATGAAGAGCCTATTACCATATACTATGACAATTCAAGTGCAATAAATATTTCAAAGAATTTGGTACTACACTCTCTCACTAAGCATATATCAATCAAGTTTCATTTCTTGAGGGAGAAAGTGAATGAGAAATAAGTTAGATTGGAATATGTACCTACCAAAGAACAGATTGCAGAAATCCTTACTAAATCATTGCCGAAGGATAATTTTGAGTATCTCAGAGGAATGATAGGGGTAGTTACTGTATGCAACCTAAAATGGTCACCTAGACTTTGGGCCCTATTTATTTAATTTATCAACATCAACTTTTTGAATCAATGATTGTCGCATTTTCAAATCAAATTTCTTAATCAATTCATAACTATTTCAAATGTTTCAATTTTCCCTAAGGTTTGAATGCTTCATTAATTTTATTTAATCAAAAGAAATAAATCCCTTTTAATAAATAAAATAATGTTATTTAATTGAAGTTAATATTACTTAAATAAAATGATGCTATTTAATTAAATCTATTTTTAATTAAATAATTTTATTTATTTTATTAATATTCATTTCTAAATTACATAATCTTATTTTATTTTATTAAAAGAGATATTATCATCTTAAATTAAATAAAATAAATGAAATATCCTCTCAAGAATATCCTGTGATGAAAAAAGGAAACAAATCAGTTAAAAGGGAAATAAACTAAAAAGAATTCCAATCAAGATTTGTTTCTATTTTTCTATTTATCCCACATTGCTTCGAATTTGCCTTCAATTCCACTTTTGCCTATAAAATGAGCCCTCTCATTCTCATTTCAAGAATCACGAATTTTTACATCAGACTTATGCTACAAATTTGAATTTTATCATTTGAGATTACATTAGTTTGATTATATAAGCATCTTATTTTTATAGCATATAGTTTAATATTACATTTTAGCTTAATCTTCATAGTAGATTAATTTGCAAAATAATTCATTTATGGCATTGCATGTAGATTAAGTTTCATTTCAATAAATTAGTTTTGTTTATTGTATTTTACAGTCATTTAGATTAGTTTTCATTGTTGCATTGCAAGAACAGGATTCATGGAGATTGGCATTCTTGCTTCTCCTCTTTGAATCTCTCGTTCCGAGATTGTATTTGCAGGGGTAACAGGGTTAATCTGAGGGCCACAATATCAATCCCTGCTCTTCTCGGATAGAGAGCTGTGAATTGATTTGCAATGACTCATTATTGAGTATCCTTGCATGCAAGGATTCACAGAAGTATAACATATTTTCAGTTATACATTTTGGCGCCCACCGTGTTTAATTTTTAATTTTTAATTTAGTTTAGTTTTTAATTTAGTTTTTAATTTAGTTTTCAATTTAGTTTTTAGTTTTTAATTTAGTTTAGTTTTTAATTTAGTTTTTAATTTTTAGTTTTTTTAGTTTAGTTTTTAATTTAGTTTTTAGTTTTGCTTCATAAATCCAGCTTCCACTCAGTTGCAGGAAAAACGATTTCTGGGTTTTGTAGCCAGGGTCGAAATCTGATCTGGGTATTTTTCAGTTTTTTGATTTCTTTCACAGATCTGAAGAAAATAGCTGCACAAAAACCGTCGCGCGTCATTTTTTTCAGGTGGCTAAAGATTTAAAAAAAATATTTTTTCATCTTCTACTTGTTGGATCAAAAAACGATTTCTGGGTTTTATTTTTTGCTTCAAAAAATTTCTGGGTTTCTGTTTTTATCTACTCATTATAAACAGATTTTTCAGAAATCAAATTTGAAGATTTTTATGCATGTTTTTAATTTAGTTTTTAATTTTTAGTTTTTAATTTAGTTTAGTTTTTAATTCTAATTTAGTTTTTAATCTTAATTTAGTTTAGTTTTTAGTTAGTTTGGTTTAGTCTTTAATTTAGATTTTTAAATTAGATTTTTTTAGTTTCTAAAATTCAAATTAGATTTTTTTAAACTTTGTTAATTTAAAGTAGATTCTTTAACTTTGTTAATTTAAATTAGATTTTTTTTACTTTAGATTTTTTAACTTTATTAATTTAAATTAGAATTATTAATTTAGATTAGATTTTTTTTAATTTAGATTAGATTTTTTAATTTTATTAATTTAGATTAGTTTTGTTTTAAATTTTTAGTTTAATATTAGATTAATTTAGTTTAATTTTAGTTTTGTTAACTAATTCTTCTTAGATTTAATTTTGACTAGATTAAATTAGATTTTTTAATTCTGGTTCTTCTAAATTCTTTTTTCACAGCATAATAGTTTCTGCAGGACGTCAGTCAGAGAACTTGAAACACACTAACGGTTTGATTGCAGGACGCGTGCTAAAGACTTGAAAACAAACACTTATGCTTGTCAAAGATCTTATTTAAAAAAAACATTGTGTTTGTTTTCCTGCTTTTCAATTCACATAGTCTAATTAGGGCTTCGTTAAAATTCTTAGGAGTTTCGATAGTGAGTAGGGAATTTGGCTCTTTGTTACATGGAGGTGATGACCATGGACAAATCTAGGCTCCTGATGATCTTACTAATATGACGAACTCTTAGGGAGTGGAGCAAGGTAGTGAATCTTTAGCACTTTCACTCGTCAGGGGATTATGCTCTTCTCTCATTGGGAGAATCAGAAACCCAAAAGCGTGTGGATTTGGTGAAGTGAAACTAGCTCGATGATTAAAGATTATTTTAAGCGTGTTTGGGTAAAGGCGGGCTAGAGAAGTATGCTCTCTTCTCCTTTTGGGAGAATCAGGAAATCGAGAAACCCGAATCACAGGCCATGTCCGGTGTCACCTTTGGGGCCTCACAGGAAGTTGAACCTCGAGGAGCGACCCAAAGTGAGTACACACCTATCGCCGGTGATTCCACCTCACTATAATAAAGAACATCTTGTTGAGTCTAAAGACTCCAAGACCATAGTAACTTATTTTCCATGACTTGGATGATCATCATGGAAAAGCTCTGTTTATTGCACTGAGCGGTGCCGCTCCGAGCCCTGCTTGCGGGGGTGTGTGATTTTTAGGTGTTGGTGTGGCTGCGAGGCCCAAGCTCTGTATCAGAGGCACCGAAGGTTATTGTGAACAAAAGCCAAGTAAAAACCTCTTAGTTAGTTGCCTACCCGGTTCACCTCCGAAAGGAGTCATAATCTTTGCGCAAGGAGGGGGAAGAATCTCTCCGTATGTTGATCATACACAGATTCCCATCATAGGCATACACACACAGGCGTTTGTTGAGTTCACGACAGCCCCCTACTACAAAAAGATGAAAACCTTTGAGCATTACCTATTGGGTCCTTAGAGTACAAAAACGAGAGCCCTCTAGGGGGTGACACGGCTGTGTGAGGTGCACGTATGCGCATAAGCAATGGGGCAAAGGTTTTGACTTCTCACCATTTTCTTTGGTAGGGATAGCTATGTGTTTGTTTTTGAGTCTTAAACATTGTCCAAACATCTTCAAACAAGACTCTCCCGATACTATCAAGTTGCTTTGTCCTTGATAGATCTGTTATTGACTACTTTTTGTATCACAACTTGTCTGATTGAAACCTATGTGCTTGATCAAAATCTATGGATATACTTGCTTAATCTTTGCAAACAAACAACAAACTGAAATACTGAGTTCTTCGATTAGGTGACTTGTCCTAGTTTTAGAGACCTGTTCTGTATTTAGGGTTTATGTTTCCTTGACCTTTTGAATTAGTGATCCTTGATCTCATAAGCGATTTTGCTTGAGATTGGCAAATTAGGAATTGTTCCTGTCAAATAGATAAATTTTTAGACTCTTTGATAACACACTTGGAGAGTGCTAGTAGTCTCCTTGTCCACCCATTTTCATACAATTCAAACTTAGTACACTTTGTGTAAGTCATCCTCCTGATCCATATGTGCTAGGGTGTTCACCCAAGAATTGAGCACCTCTGTGGCGGTGTTGGTTTGCACCCTATTTACCAGCAGTTCTATTTCACCATCTCTCGGACCAAGAAACTTTTACCTATCTAGTGGGTATTGTAGTTTCTTAAATTTAATACATTTTACGAACTCTCCTTTCATGTCGATCCACAACAAGATATCCAAGTGAGCCAAGAGCTGACCTCGGATAGTCTTTAACCAACTACCCCCAGTTTAGACTCGTCAAAAGAGAAAGGAAAAGGAACCAATATTTGACTAGTCACCTAGGAGTCAGTCTGAAACCTATTTTGACCCAAAGAGCCATTTTAGTGACTTGAGTACCCCCTCAGCACCTTCCCACTCAGGTATGGATATGAGTTATATTGTCACTCGGTGGGAGAGGGAAGCCATGGATCAAAATCTTGATGATATCTATGAACAACACAAAAACAACATGATATTTGGAAATTCTTCTCATGATGATCAACCTAGTTCACCCCTCATTCATACAAGATATTTGGATGCCCATCAACGGGATGAAAGGTATAAGAGACAAGCTCAACAAGAAAAATGGTCACAATATGAAGACCAAGACAATGAACCTCGTGATTCTCATGTCAATACAACGTATACCAATGACTTGTTCAAACAATCTAGACCAAGCTCACCACTTCAACATACCTCAAGGTTCACAAGTGATAGGCTTAGAAGAATTGAACGCGAAAAGAAAGCCTTTCTAGATGAACAAGCTGGAAAGCAAGAAAAGTTTAGACAACTTGAGGAAGAGAGCCAAGCTTTATTGGAAGTACAAAGGCACAAGCTCAGAGGGAACAAGATGGTGATTAGCCCACCAATTAAACAAATACAATGCAAAGGGGTGCTAACCCCAGTGGACATAGTCTCCTCCCTCCACCCCTTCAGGAACACCAAAGAGTAGAGAAGGCTGATCAAGCACCCTTCTAGATCTCTAGTCCTAGAGGAAGAAGGGCCTCTCCCGATTATACTCACTGCAGGGCAAGCTCCTCCCGAGGAAGTCAGAACCACCTCCCAACATGTACATCCTGGTTCCCAACATGGAGGTGGTAGCTCACATTATGACTTTGATACTCAAGACTTCATGCGAATACAACAAGAGCCTATCTTCCAACAGTATGTGGAGAGGTATTTGGAACAAAACAAAGATAAGTTCTTGGAAAGTCTAATCAACAAGGGTGCCAGAGTCCCTTATAATTTTGATGTGGACAACAAAATACAAAAGCAAAATCCCTCTCAAGAAGAAGAAATCCGCCAAATGAAGCAAATGATGGAGAAAATGATGCAACCTAAGAGCTCATTATCACTAGACTCAATTTGTCCTAATCCATTTGACAAGAGTGTGAGTATGAAATATTTTCCAAAGAGGGTGGAATTCCCACAATACGATAAATATGACGGCAGTGGCGATCCACACGACCATGTGCATCAGTTCTATACTATGAGCTTTGAATTCCATCAGGATGACTCCTATTTGATGAGGTTGTTCCCTAGGAGTCTTAAAGGACAAGCAATGGAATGGTTTACCAATATCACTCCTCCTGTCAAGAATTTTAGAGAACTTGTTCATAGATTCGTTCAACACTTAGCATATAATCTGTCAAGACCTGTTACTATGTTGGACCTATGCAACTTGAAACAAAATCAGGGGGAACCCTTTGTTACCTTCTTGCAAAGGTGGAGGAGACAATGCTCTAGGTATCCTAGGACGATCCATGAGGATGAAAAGATTGACATACTTGTTAGTAATTTGGTGCCTGAAATGAGACATGAGATCAAAAAGATAGTCTTCACTTCCTTTGATACCATGATTGAGAAGCATTAGGGATTCATTCCCCACCAAAAGAACAAGGCATTTGACCAGACATAACAATAATACCAACAATGAGTCAACACAACAATAAGGATAAAGGAAGAAAAACAGATTGGAACAAAACAAACAAGTTGTCAATGATGGAGATGGATTAATAATCAAGAGATCAAAGTGTTCTTAATTTGACTAAAAGTGTGCAAACAATGGAAGCTTAATGCACCCCTCCACAACAGAAAGTAAACCAAGATATTAGGAGAGGCCCAAAAACCAGAAGTGACAATTTACCAAATTGGGTGACTCATATGAGGATATTCTCAAAACGCTCATTGCTAACAACTTGGCACATCCTCAGGATCCTGCAAAATTTCACATTCCAGATCCTAAGCCACATTGGTGGGATGACATGGCATTCTGTAAATTTCATAATGGCCCCGGCCATACTATTGAAAACTGTTGGAAATTAAAACATATAGTCCAAGATTTTATAGAAAGTGGAAAGCTTCAAGTTGATGGCCTAAATACCAATGCTGATCATAAGGCTTTTAAAGAACCTTTGCCTAATTATGTGAGAAACCTCTAAATCCACGAGAATGGAAAAGTGCAATCAACTTCTACACCTATCTGTGTGAGAAAATGTGATAAACATGCTTGGAGTTGTGGAGCCAAGTGTTAATATGATAAGGAGTAAGGACCATGGTTACTTGAGCTCTCCCCTATTTTTGACAACCAACTTTTATTTGTAGTGTAGAGTCCTCATTCCTAGGTTATCTTCCCAAGCCCTTAATCATTGCAGTCAAGCCCCTATTATTCTCGAGAGGGGCCCTGGATTCGAGTCCATCCAACAAATCCAAGCAAGTGGCATCCAAGATGTCACTATAAGTCCATGCTTGCTCTCAAACCGAAACTACAATCTTGTAGATGATTCTACGAGAAGCCAGCCTGAGATCTCCAATCCTCTTAGAGCTTCCTAGAGTTCCTAGACATAAAATGACGGATCCTTGAGGGCGCTTTGCGCACATCAAATGTCCCCAACAACATTGATATAGACCAATTCCAAGGCATGGTAAATCACATTACTAGCCCACATTACCTTTCTTTCTCTGAAGATGATGACAAATCCCTAAGTCATCCACACAATCTCGCCCTTCACATTGAAGTCATGATTCATAAAACCCGTGTCAGGCGCGTGTTGATTGATGGGGGTGCTGGGTTAAATATCTGTACTTTGAATTTGTTAAAAACTTTGGGCTATTCAGAGCAAGTGATCGACACTAGAAATAAGATCACCATAAAGGCCTATGATGAGGCAGAGTGAAGTTCTAAGGGATTGGCTGTCCTTCCTGTCAGGATTGGCCCAGTTGAAAAAGATATCTTGTTTCAAATTGTTGATACTGGACCCCTTGCATACAACATTTTACTGGGTAGACCATGGATTCATGATATGCAGGCAGTGTCGTCTACCTACCACTAGTGTGTTAAGTTCCCCTACAATGGAACATAAATTTGCATACCAGGGGATAACACCTTATCAATTAACTCAATCTCAGCTAATGTTCATGTCCCTCTTAACCGAGCAGCAGAGGATTATGAAACAACTTTAGCAGACTGTCAAAACAAATTTAAGTGAGTAGACCTTGGCATGGGGGGGTATCAACTTGACTCTTTTGAAAAGATGCCTGTTTCCCCTCGGACATATGGAAAGCCTTC